>JASANB010002901.1:0-16068 GCA_030248155.1 Sabatieria punctata | reverse complement strand
TCGGTTATCCTCACAGCCGTTAGAGTCAACAAATTTTTAAAAAACCTTTTTAAAAATTTTTTGAAGGCTCAAAATTTTTCTTGAAAAATCAATATGCAAATTAAGGCGAAAAGTGGGAAAATTCACGCGCTTACATGCAATCTTTAGTAATTTGTTTGGAAGAACTCCATTTTATCTAGCAACCTGCATAATACTTCTTTTGTACTGAGCCTAACAGCGACTGCTTAAGAAATCCTTCCTTAGGATTCACCTAGAAGTGCCTCTAAAGACAATTTTCGGTGAAATTACGCAGTTATAGGCAGTGTTTAGCATACATGGGCCGGAAAAATCCGGAGGGGGGGTGGGGGGTTGAGACCTCGGGGGGGGGGGGGGGGGGGGGTCCCCACCCCGAAAAAAAAAGGCCAAAAAACGCCTATTTTGCCTTAAATAAGCAAAAATTTCTCCCTCCGGGAGGGGGGGGGTGGGGGGGTTAGCCGGCGAGGGGGGGTATGGAGTATGTTTGGACGGCCGAGGGGGGGGGTATGGCCGGCCGAGGGGGAGGGGTATACCCCCCCTTACCCCCGGCCCATGTATGGTGTTTAGAGCTGTATTGGCGTTTTCGAACAGGTTTCTTAACTCGTTTGAGGTGCAAAAGTGGAAAATTTGTTGTAAGCACCTGTACTAGCAAGCTGGACCCCTTAAGACGAGTTACAAAAAAAGATATTTTTTAAATTTAAAAAAAAAACAAAAATTTTTGGCCTTGAAAAATTTCTTTAACAACTGTGGTTACGGTACATAATTTACTTTACTGATAGAGTGCCATACGTGCAACAGATCGTCAGTAAAACGAGCTGGGCTTGCAGCGTCTCTGAGCACAAATTCTTGGAGGCTGGTGGCATATATGGGTCGGAAAAATTGGTTGGGGTAGTTAAAATTCGAAAATCTAGGGATGGGCCTCATACCCGAGCAGGAGGTTAGGGTCATACATGGGCCGGGGGGTTTTCCCAGCCCCAACTTGGGCTCGATCCCCCCAAACGACCCAACCCACCCACCTGAAGCCGAGTTTTGTTCCTGACCCCACCCACCAAAATCGCCGCGACCACCCCAAACCGGCAGGCCCACGTCCCAAATTTTCGGATTTTGACTACCCTCAACCCATTTTTCCGGCCCATGTATGGTTAGGGTGGGTGGTCTACCCCGCTCCCTTCGCCCACCCCCCTCCCGGGGAAGAAATTTTCGTTTTTAAGGCAAAATAGGCGATTTTTTACTTTTTTCGCGGACCCTCAGACCTCATTACGGATTTTTCCGACGGGTCTACCGATTTGGGGGGTCGCGACCATTTTTTGGGTTAGTGTATCCAGGAAGAAAAGTCTGTTCCTGGTGGGCGCGGATCTGGGGTACGTCGACTGAAAGCTGGGGGGGGGTGAAAACCCCAGACCCCAGCGGGTCGGCTCCGATGCATCGCAGACAAAAAGCGTCCAAAAAATCGCCAATATACCAAAAGACCTAAAAATCAATGGTTTCACTAAATTTTCAGCAATTTTTGTTTGCAATCGTAAAAGCTTACTCAAAAAATTGCGCACCAAAAGAACGGAGATATGGTGTGAAAACTCTCTCTGGGGGATCGAATTCGGGAGGTCTGGTCGTAGTCGGTGGGGGACAGACCACCTGTTGCATGCACAGCGTGCACTCGTAATTCTCGAAAACCCTAAGCGCCACCGCTTCTTTAGACGGCCCCAGTTTTGCTTACAAACAGTGGTCATTCTACACTAGTAAAGGTGATAACGAGACGGTTGATTAAACTCACAGTATTTGCTGGTAGAAGAAGGACTCTGAGGTCTGAGAAACGGCTGTGACGGATGGCTGTAGCCAGGCGAGGCGACGGGCACGCTGCAAAAACTATCTATACACGACAGACAGACAGACAGCCTTGAAAGATTGTCCAGCTCACCTTGTCCAGTGGTCGATCGTTCTGTCCCAGGACTTGGGAGCGCGCGAAAAGTACGCCACGATCAGCGACGCCATTACGATGACGAAACCGCAGACACAACCGATGGCTATGTAGAATATCTGGTTGGCCGTCACTGAATACACTAAATGAGAGGTTTGCTCGGCTTCTACGAACAAAATAGAGTCGGCCAGTCTCACCTGAGGCCGGCGGAGCCTGCGCTTCTGGTTTGGTCCCTGAAAGAGAGAAGGACAGACGTGAGACAGAGAGAGAAGAGCTGAGATTAATTGTAGATCGGTGTGTCGGCTCGGTTTCAAGTGCCGCCGAGAGCTATTAGATTTGCGGTCGTTTCGAGTCGTCAGACCATCGACGCCTCCTCACGCCGCCAACGCTCCCCGAGGAATCGATCAAAGAGCCCTTCTTCTCCTTCCACTCACTCACTCGTCAACGCCCACTTTTTTCTCCCAACAAACTTTAATCAACTGACCGGCAGACAGACACCTAGTCGATCAAAGTAGAATAGACAGACACGATCGCCCCTTTTCATTGCTCTCTGCCTTATTAGGCAATGCGTTGTCGTTTAGGTCAAGCGCTATGACCCCCTTCCAAACAATAAAATCGGCTGATTTTTGGCAAAAACATTAACGCAAACTCAAAATCGAGAAACACAAATTATTAAGACTGATGGATTGAGACAGTTTACTTCCAAAGAAACAGGGCGACAGTCGCACTTTCGGGTCCAACTGAGCACGAAACAATTGTGTCGATAAAATGTTTTTGCTAATGCGTTCTACGTGCGCCTCTCTCAGTCTCAGGCGAACACAAAAATCCATTTAGTAGAGCGTAGGTTAAGTAATCATCTGTAGTGTTATTAGCGGGACCAACGTTCTGCCGTTTTTCAGTTAACAATCATACTGTAAGTTACAAACAGTTACAAATTGTTGCAAACACTGCTGACAAGAAAGGAGACCCTCCATAGATTTGCTCTTTTTCAGTAGAGAGTGAGAAAGACTTAAAAGCAGTAAGGTAGTAAATAACGTACCAAGCGTTGGTCCCGATTGGTGGCTGACGTCTGAAATATTGAACACAGTTAGCAATCAAAATCGGTGGGCGGGAAACGGTATTAAAAAGCAGCTGCGCCCGCCCTTAATAATGATCGATTAGCGGCGATGCGGCCGCCGATCAATCAAACCCAACCGAGCCACCGGCCCACCGACCACTGCAACTGTCGGTCAGTCAGCTCACTCAATCGTTGCATAGCAGCACACACTCTCTTTTTCTTTCTAATTTATTAGCCTACCCAGCTAAATAAGCCGCACCACCCAGGCCGTCGAAAGTCAGCAAGGGGACCAAACCTTAGCTGTCTTACAGCAAATGGGGAGGGTTGTTGTTAAGGAGGCTGTCGGACCTTGTCTCTTCCTGCTCTATAGCAGTTAGCTACTCCTAGTCCGAAAGAACAAATAGTTACAACATCCACCCACCGAGTGTGCAGAACTTGCGTCGCAGCAACTGGAGACGCGTCTCGTTTCGCTTAGAAGGCCACGTGTAGTTAAGCTGAATGATGGTCTGGAACGCGCCGCTCTCCTGTCCGGTGCAATGCAGAAAGACGGTGAACTCTGCAAAGAAAAGACCGAACTTAGTGATCATCTTGATAAACCGCACCATTTAGGTCGCCTCGCCTAAGGCCTGAGCGCAAATTCAGAGTAGGATAAATAGCTAAAAATTGCTTCGACTCAAATAGAGCTAAAATCGTTGTTTACAGCCAAATTTAACCCAAAATTGCGTGCCAGAAAAACCCCTGCTAATTGGCAAAAAGGGCTGCGTATAGTCTGGCCAAAAGCGGCAACCCTTTGCTTCCTTTCTAAGCGAATCAAACAGCCTTTTGTGCGTATTGACACTAGGGACCTGTGGAAATCGGAGCCGGCTAAGCACTGCTGCCGATATTTGTGCGGCGATTAGAGAAGAGCGGCCACCCCTTAATTGGTTTTCGGGGCAGTTGCGTGCTGTGTTGTGTGCGGACAGACAGGACGCGCTAGAGAGCGACACGACCGGTTATTAATCTTAGGCCAAGTTGAGCAGTTTAGACGGCCACTAATTCTTTAAAACCTGTCACTACGAGTGTGTATCGCGCGCGTAAGAAGGCAGCCTGAGACTTTTTGACAAATCTCTAGCGCCGTCAACAAAGACAGTCGGAGAGAGAGAGGCGCACAAACAAAGCGCTCACTTTGCAGCTTCGACGGCACCTTGCCTTTCTCTGTCAGGTCGGTAGATGTCAACACTGCCGCCGCGTTCGAGGCCAAAACCTTCACTGAATAGTAAATCTAGAACCAAATATGCTACCGTCATAAGCACATACTCGTTATTTCTTGACTTCAAGCGTACGCGATAAAGTCGTATTCATACTCGTGTCGGTCGCCGACATGTTTTGTTTACAGTATGAAGGCGCTAACAAGCCGAAGCGACATCTGCAGACGCCGACAAAATGTTCTTCGATAAATCGAGCCATTTTTTATTAATATTCAGTGGTAGGAATGTCTAAATGATATTGCTTTCGTGCAAAATAACAGGATCGTTCATGCTGTCTTTCGCACGCTGACACCTTATCAACAAATGTCGGCGACCGGTTTTTTGAGACGCCTACACTTTGTTTGATGTCTGAACCTTACAGGAAATTTTCGACAGAAAAGTGAAGAGAACAGAGGTTATCTGGTATGCAGGATCACCTTAAAGCTCAGTTATGGTTCACATCCAGAGGGGATGATCAAACTTTCGGCATATTTTAGGCAATTTCAGCAATCTGTGAGCAGAAACCAAAAACCTACGTCATAGCTGGCCTTATTTCTCCACCAGAAGTTAATCCAGCTAATATTGGGGCGCACCATGTATGGAAACTGCAGTGCATACTTGTTCACCGAGCCATCAGTAACGTAGTGCAGCACCGAGTTCAAGCCTGCAAACAGATCAAACTGCAATGTCAGCAGCTACCCGCTCCACTCCAACTGTTAATTTATTTTGCCCAAATCGTGTGCGTGATTCAGCCGAGCCACGAGCAAATGCAATTAGAGAGAGAGCGACCGCAAAAATTATTATTAGCAGCGTCGGTCGGGCCAACCGGGCTGAGGTGGGTAGCGCGCGGTCCCGTCCCGGCGCGCCATAAATAATAGATGCCAGAGAGTGGCCTGGACGTGCAACTGTCAGCAAGTCAGATCACTGACGGGCGCGCATTTGTCTGCGCGGCCGGCCGGCCACTTGTGTCGGCGCTCGTCAAAGTTGGGCTCGGCTTCCGCCGAAGAATAGAATAGCAGCGTCTCTAAATGTTTCTGCCTGCTAGGTGTAGAGGCTCGTATTTTACGTCTGCCGCCACTATCAGTGGCGCGAGTTTGGCTATAAATCAGGGACGGCGAGCCGACCGAATCAGTCACTGGTGTGGTGGACGCATCGATATCGCAGATTAACAAGCAGTTACTAGCACCACCTCGAGGGAGTCGGCCCCGGCTCTAAGCGGGGTTAATGCAAAAGCCGACGGTCGGTTGGTTCGATAAAACAGGTGCCAAAGCAAGTATAATTAGACGTCCAATAGGGATGACCATCAATCTCCCTCCGACTAGCCTCCTCCATTCAGATATGCATTGCTGGGCCCTCCCCTGCCTCAGTCTCTGGCAATTATGGCCGGAAAACGTCTGCTAAAAGCACTTGACTGCTTTTGCTTACTCTAGGATTAGAATGCTTAGCTGCTGAGGTCAGCTATGTGCTTTGACAGATAGTTTTCGGCCAGCAAATATTAGCTGCTGGACCGGTTGTTTAGATTGCGTGCAGAGTCAACAAAAACACATTACTACTCACACATACGCTATGCTACCATCAGGATACAGTTTCCGTTCTACAATAAGACAAGAAAATGCTATGGTTAGGCGGTCCAGAAATCATAACTGTCTAAAGTGGTATTTAGTTTAGTGCCCCGCTAAAGCTCATTCTAACAGATAGTGCAATTCTTTCTAATAGTACTATTTAGAGCTTAGAAAAAATTTTGATGGTTGCGCGGGAGTTCAAAAAAGCTTAATCAAAATTTTTGTTGTCTGAGAGTTACTGTATTCTACTTGGCTCACTTTCAATACGTTTCTCATGCAGGCAAACTGACATAACAACCAAAATCTATAGAAATTCGACTCAGGGCCAGCAGGTTAGATTTTGATGAAGTTCAGTTCAGATGGGGTTGTGGCTGGTACGCAACGAAGTCGAATTTTTGGGCATAAATACGTCACAAGTTACATCCATCCTGCATACAGATACAAACAAGCAAACTTATGGCGAATATTTTATTAATATTATTAGTCGAACGGAGGTTAAACCAATGCTCACCTAAAGTGCGACGCATTTCCTGTTGCGTAATGAAGAGATCAACTTTGGCCACGGTGCCACCAACCAAACACACTGTCAGCAGCAGCAGCAGCACACCACCGACGGCCATCGCGCCTTGGTTGGTTAGACCGCCGTCCTCTTTCTCGCTTCTTCTTTCTTCTGACTGATGATTCGAGCTGCGCTTTACCTGCGTCCCTACCAAATTTAGGAATAGCGCTGGGTTTGTGTTTCTCTGAAAGAACCAGTTCTTTACCACTTAAATCATCAGCCATATACAGACAAAGCAGACAATTCTGCATAAAAATGGGAGTTGACCGACCGAACCGGCCTTTCGCTCATCTCTCCTCTAGCGGCGCCGCGCTGTCGTCCCTTCTTTCCATTAGAGAACGGCCAATAAAACTCGCAGCCGGCGCGCGGGGCGCTGAAACGGAACGGCAATAAAATTCTGTTCCGCAGAATAAAAAAAAACAGCATTGTTGAATCTAGCAGCATTATACATAACAGTCTGTTTTTTATTGCAGAAGAAAGCCCAGGCGAAGTTTGGAACCTGCGCCGGTACGGCTACGGTTTAGCATAGTTGCACTTGCAAGCAAACTGCGGCTTTGAAGTTTGAAAATTGCTCTCGACAGCGTCAACTTTTTATTCGGGCAAGAGGTATTCTTCCACCACCCTCGATATTAGTGTGGTACCGAACCGTTAACATATGTTACTACACTAATTAATTAAATAAGATCAATTAGCGGGCTATATACAAACTCTGCCCCAAAGTGTAGTTGTGTCAACACGACCAAAAACCTTTCAATTTTATGTATAAATTCAGGTGTAACAAAAAAGTTTTGCATATTTGTTTTACTACAGTAGGGTTTCAATAACGGCGGTAAAACCAATTTTGCTTGCCTATCATACCCTGTATGAAGCTAGCAACCTAAGAAATTTTGCATTTGTTCAACAATACATACTTACTCATTTTAAAAACCGAACGGTGAAATGTTGATAAAAACCCATCATATTTGCAATCATGGTTTTATAGCCAAGTCAAAACATTCGAGTCTGCGCCCGCTGCGAAGTTTACGAAAACCTACAGTAGCCAAAAGATGTGCAGGTCCTCAAAAACGTTCAACAACCTAGAATAATAAGCGGGAAATTTAAGCATAAATATGTACCAAATCGACTACACGAACCAAGAAATCATAAGCACGCTGCTGTTCTCAAAAATTTATTTCCAAACAACAAAAATGGCCCCTGAATGACAAAAAAAGATTCATACAATTATGGTAGTTGTTGAAGACAGATGGTTAGTTAATAAATAACTAGTGGTAAAACTAGATAGCTTGTTTAACTCTTAGTACAGCTGGAGCCGAACTGGCAGGTAAGATCCTCAACTCGGTCACCAAAGCAGACACCAAACTGGCCGAGGTCACTTCTTGCTCTTCTTGGCACAAAATACCACTATGCTCCAACTGTATGTCCGTGTGCACCTGAACACAACCGTACGAACGCGCAGCAATTTGATATAGTACCAGTTTACCATTGTGTAATTATCACCAGACCAACCAATCCTCAATTGGAGTGAAAACACTTACCGGTACCACCAGGGGTGTACTGAGCATTTTGGAAAGTGGGTGGGTGGGTTGCATACAGCTCAAGGAGAGACACCTATGGCCGCTATCGTAAAATCCGGTTCAATATAAAAAGAAGGAAAAGTCATGTTGTTGACTGAAAGTCCGAACTTTTCGCCCTCGACCAAAACTGATTTTCAAACCGATTTAGTTTTGTAGAAAAAAATTCAAATCAATGCGTGGTTGCCAAAAAATTGCTGTATTCAGAATAAACCTCAGGTTAGGTTTCAGATAGTTTCTGGCAACGTTTTTGGTAGATTTTTGTCTTTTGTCCCTCATAAATCATGCTCATATTTTGAAAATGTTTTGATCTGGGTCTAGTTGGGCCTCCGTCCAACCGCGGTGAGATAATTTTGAACTATTAGCCTTCAAAAAGAAACTAAAAAGCACCATGAAGGCATACTGTACATGGGCCGGAAAAATCTGGAGGGGTGTGGGGTCCCACGAAAGTCCAAAAAACTACTAAAAAATTTTCTCCGTCCGGGAGAGCGGTGGCGCGAGGGGGATGAACGACTGAGGGTGGGGTATTGGCCGGTGAGGGGGTAAACCCTTGAGGATGCACCGGTAGGTACAATGGTACAATACAGATATGTCTAAAAATCTAATTGCATTATAGCGCCTACTTTATCAGAGAACTTGAAGGTGGGACAGGGCACAAGCACAGGTATATTGTGAGCACGAGCCACCAGAGCCACTTGACTGCTGCCCAAAGAGCCCAACGTATTTCCGTTTGCTAAGACAGCATCTGCTGACAACAACACCAAATCGCACTGAAACCGCTACCTACGATTTTCTGCCAAACTAAAATCTATTAGAATACCTCTTTAATTAGATAACCTAAGGCGTTGATCAGTCCATAACTGCAATCTACTTGAGCGTCCAGCAAACTTCTTAGCAGTCTTTTGCCTAAACACAATGAGTACAACAGTCAGGCACTTAACGCCGTTTATAGTACGGACACCACATAATGGTACCCCCCTTCGGCCACTGTGGTGGTACCATAAATGGTACCCCTACCTTGGCATTCGAACCTGTTATGGTACCACTTCGTTTAGATTTCGTACCATATGGTACCACCAGAGTCCCCGAACGTGGGGGTACCATATGGTGCCAGTAAACCATAAACGGCATTAAGTGCCTGACTGTACAATAAGCACGGTCTGTTGGTGAAAGAAAAACTGTACCGGTCTGTTCAGGCACCGAGTCGATTACGATTACTCTAAACTGAATTTTCTCTGCACAAGCGTCTAGCAATGCTTTCTGGATTAGGGGACACCTAGATAGAACGAGTAAACTGTTCGGAGCATTGGTCTGAAAGAAAATACCTACCAACCGTAAGTGAGAACTACCGGACTGCACTTGAGCTTTTGACGAATGAACTCTGAAATTCTTTTGAACGCCAACTCTATCTTTTGCTCCAGAAAATCGTCTAGCCAGGTCAACAGTCTGTCCCGAGCCTAGACAAAAATAGTTAAACACTAACTTTTTAAATCATAAGGGGTACCATAATGGTACCACTTCACGTTGAACCGGTACTACATATGGTACTGTTTTCATATATGTGTACTGGTACCATATATGTTGTTATTTCCCTGATTGTTAAACAGTGAAGGAAAAACAAGATATCTGGCATGGTAACACCGGTGTTCTCATTTACCCACTGTTTCATACCTCGTCTTCAGAGATTTGGTCAGACAAAGAGGTCATTTCATGTTTGAGCTGTTTGATCAAAGTTCCGAGCGCAGGAGGCAGAGGAATTCCCGAGGTCAGAAAGGACATCTGTGGCTTTAACTGATTCTCTATGTCCCGCCCGAACGCTTTATCCGACGGCCTCTCGTAATCACTAATGAACTACAATCAATACAAACAACAACGTACGCACGAAAATAGCGAACGCCTTGACAACTGGCTAACCAACCTGTTTCAAAGCGTCTATTAGGGCTACACATTGAGCATCGACACCATAGACCTTTTTCTCTGCGCACTTTATGCCCATCTGAACGAACGCTGAGTGGACGAGCGAACTGAAACAAATTGGTAGAATCTAAATTTAAAAAAAACGAGCTTTATTTATTTAGTAATGGTTTAGTGTAACAGTTGGATTGTATTCAAAAGTCAGTCAAGAACCCACAACGGGGCCAATAACAAATAACGAACCTAGCATTTTGAGTAGAAAACTCTTCTTCGCCAGTTGAAGGTGCAAAAGTGACACGTTTGATTCCAGCTGCCATTTGATTCAGCAGATGTTTGCTAGCGCTCTCACCCGATTTCTCCGCACTGCCACTGTCTTTCTGTAAACAGAGAACTAAGCCAACAACTCCATCTCCTGCTGCTTAGGTTACGTTAGCTACAAACAGATATGGCCTCCTCCGGCCAACTACAACCACCTCAGGAATCTTTTGAAGAATGTTGTATAGAAAATTATATGCATATTAGCCAAATAGTAAGTAAAGAAACCTTCTTGATTTTAGCAAATCTGACATTTTGGCTTACTACAGTCAGGCACTTAACGCCATTCATGGTACCGACACCATATATGGTACCGGTACCTAGGGTAGCGACACTATATATGGTACCGGCACCATATACGGCACGCCTCGCCTACCCTCGCATTGGATCGGTACCGGTACCATTAATAGTACCACTCTGTTTCAGATTTCGTACCATATATGGTACCACCACAGTCGCCGAACGTGGGGGTACCATATATGTCACCGGCACTATTATGGTGTCGGTACCATAAACGGCGCTAAGTGCCTGACTGTACTATTCCATACCTTTTCAGCCCACCGCTACCTTTACCGTAAAAACTTCGATCTATCCGCCCTCAATTAAGATGCTAGCCCATGTACATGTATGGCCCAAACTTCAGTAAGTTTTACAGCCCCTTTACTAGAAGCAATCAAGTTTTCGTACCTGTACATGATTGGAAACTGATGCAACAGAATGTTCTTGTTGAACAACGTGTTTAGAACTGAGGTGGTCTAAAGATAAGGTGTGAAAGGGTAGTCTAATAATTTCGGCCATAATGTTATCTTACCGTTAGATAGCACAGATGGCGTTTTCTTGTTTTGTTGAGGTTTTGGATCGCCTGATTCCTTCAGTGCCGCTTTGGCTGCACGTTGAGCCTCCTAAACAGAATGATTACCTGCAATATGCATGCTTTGTTACCGAATTACACTTTCTTATTCCACCCGTCTTTTGTTATTGTTCTCTGAAAGTTTCCAAAGTGTTGAGTAAAATGCAGTAAAAAGTTGAAATAATCAACGTCGCGACACGTTACAAAGTAGTGACTCAGTAAAAAATGGGACATCTTCATACATGGGCCGCGGGGGGTATGGGGTGGTATACCCCTCCCCCTCGCTGGCCATACCCCCTCGCCCACCCCCCCCCTCCCGGAGGGAGAAAGGCAAAATAGGCGTTTTTTTGCTTTTTTTCGGGACCCCCTCCCGAGGTATCCATACACCCCCTCCGGATTTTTCCGGCCCATGGATGGATATCTTAACTAAAAATACATTCTTTTAGAAAAATTGGCGTTTTTCTCTTACAATTTGGATGAAATAAGCTTGCATATTTTGAAGAATAAAATATACAAACGTTCCTGCCGTTCCCAGCTTAAAGCAAGAACTATTGTAAAACACATTTTGGATTGCATCAGACAGATAGAACCACCTAATTAAACAAACTATTGATTACAACAATCACCAGGGAACTCTCGAGATATTTAAATTTATAACTTAAGTAACGGTACAATACACCGCATCCATCCCGAGTTAATTATCCTACCAATATAATGTGAGAGAAATCTCTCGCCACTTCACCATCATCCATGTCTCGTTAATTTTCAACCGATAATGGCAATGCTTTTGTTTTTCTTGAGTCATAATAAATTAAACCTGTTTGGCTCTTCTCTCAGCACGCAGCTGAGATTTTGTTTTTCCTTCTTTTTCAGCTGCTGAAGACATTTTCCTGATTTCATACAAGCCCTTCTGCTTCTTAGTATCTTCTTGCTTCACGACACACCAGTAGAATGAATGGGCAAAAAGTAAAAAGCAACGTAGAGAAAGGACCGTCGTGTAGACACCGCCATCACCGCGCGGGGTCAGTGCCCAACAAAAATGCAACTAAAATGCAACTGAAATTGCCCCCGACTATTTTGTGACTAAAACTACGGTCCGTTGCAAATGTAGTGATTAGAACTAGGGATGCAACCGAAGTTCGGTATTATTCGGTATGAACCGAATAATTCGGTTACTAGTACTATTCGAATTCGGTATTCGAATTCGGTATTTTTCAAACCGAATAATACCGAATAATACCGAATATTGGAAAACCGTCAAAATTGCACTGTTTTGCTTAAATTTGTGCAGAAATCACCGAGATATCTCTTCTTTTACATCTCTCTGTTCATATTACTATGCTAAAATTTTGGCAAACAATTACTATTCATACAAAAAGTCAACGAACTTCAAGGTCAAGGTTTAACTTACATAATAATAAACACCAACATTTCGGCCTTTTCAGTTCCAAGTAGACTACGCTATCAGCTTTCCACTTCTCAACCTAAGCGTTTGTTTTATCTACCAAATATACAACGTATAAAATCCCATCTACATTGTATCTTTTCAAACGACTCATCCAATCTAAGTTGTATGCCTAAGCTCCGGTGCTTACAGTAGTACTGGATGGATGCTCCCTTCCTTCAACTTTCTGTATGCGTTTGTGAAATAGCTTCCTGTTATCGGCCACATTCCAGATAATTGAGAAGGCCCTTTCGCCCAACCCGCAGTCAAACCCAACTTTTAGCTACGGTTTTAGGCTTAGGCTTAGCTTCAGGCTTAGGCTCAGGCTTAGGGGCAAGTGTTTTTATGAAATCTCCGCCATGTGGCGGCTAATAGGAGGATATCTATATACGCGGAAGTGTTTTTGTGCTGTGACTTCACATGATTAATCAGGGCACTTGTGGCCTAACTCGCGCCTCTTGAAATTGTTTGTTCGCAAATTTTGTACTCGTTCTTTACCGTCAGCAAAACGACCAAATAGGGCTTGTTTTAGTTATAGGCATGGCTAAATCTATAGCATTCAAACAATACGTCACTCCACAGCTTTTTTGGCATAAAAAAGTTTAGCGGAAAACAAGAAATAGTAGTTAGACAGTATATTTTTGCAATCGCGCTGCGAATAATCAATATTCGGTATTATTCGGTATAATTCGGTATTATTCGGTTCCGAAAATCCGCTTCGGTATTCGGTATTCGGTATTCGGTATTTTTGTATTCGGTTGCATCCCTAATTAGAACGTTATGTTAAAATTTTAAGATGCAATGTGTAGGCTAGTAGAAGCCGCGTCGTTGTCTAGTAAGTGCGCTTTCCGCTGCCTCTGAGTCACGGCGGCCCCTGCATCCCTAGCGGTTGTAGTGGTTCATCCCCGGCGCGGTAAGTTTCTTGCTGCAAAGAGTTGGTCGTCGGCACAACGCTCCACCCAGGCCACCGAAAGCTGGTTACAGCGAGTAGATAAAATGGAACCAACTGGATCTGCCATAGCACCAAAGCCGTCTTGGCTTTAGCATGCCAACTTGAGAAAGACCAATGACGTCAAGTGCTGGCTGAGACGACACAACAAGGCCTATACAGGTTTACTCCCTTCGGCCGGGCGGCAGTGGACGCTGTCAGAACTATGACGTCATTGCGCCAGGCGCTCTCTTAGTACCTGGCTCCCAACAGCATGGCTAGAGTGGCTGGCAGTGATAGAAGGGAAACGTCCGAGATGACGAAACACGGGGGTTGCGCAATGGATCGCAAGGCAGTCTGAGCGTAGGGCTGTAAAGTCTCCGCACATCGCATCGGATCGGTGTAGGCTAGAAATTCTGGATCCCATTGTTAAGCGGACCGATTTTCAGAAAGCCGTTTCTCGGGACTGGAGCGTCAAATCGGGAAATGCTTTGCGGCGGTTACATTACCTATCAAGATGTGCGCTAGTGCACCAACGTACCTATAGCCTAAGCCTACAAATTTGAGTCTGGAATACTCACAGACTCGGATCTAATGTATAATCGACTCTTAAAGACGTTTTTTATCCGTAAATTTCTGTTAATTTTTATTTTGGATATATTTTGTGAAGCTAATTTTTCGACCCCGGTTGATCAGCGGCCCAAGCAGGATTTCTTCATATTTTACACCTATCAAGCAATACGTAACTGAACGAGAGTACACACAAAAAAAAAAAAATATTACGTATTGCTAAATGGAAAATATAAAAAATGGAAAATGCTTTCCAACAATTTGGAAATTAGAAAACATGCACAAAACAACCAACATCACCCACCGACTGCAAAAAAATTTGCATATAAGTAGCGCCGGAGTTTTCGTCTGTGCTTTTGCTGCATTCATGTCATCTGATTGTCGGATTTTAGCTGCAGATGCACTATGCATGCACATATATCGTAAACTTCACTTACAGGCTGGTATATATTGAAACGAAAGTGGAGTCTTTACTGGTTAGTCTTGTATGCGTGATAACACGATACACGTACACACTGGATCACACCAAACAACCGCAAGATATACAAAACACAAGACACTCCCACCCCACTCACACTGAATCACATATTCTTTCATCACTCCCCCTCAAGGACGTCAACTGCCTCTTCCGTGCCTGACGGCCGGGAGAAATGAACGAACGTTGAGATCTGCTCCGCCTCTGTTGACTCGGCATCTCCGATAAGCCGCTCCGCACTGACACCGCGCTAATCGATCTTTGCGCGCCACGCTTCGGCCTTTCTGCGCCTTGGCCTTCAACCAATGACTTGGCATTGGCGTAATGGAGTTCCATCTCCTATGAAGCGAACTCAAAGGAACTGTCATTCTACTCCAACTCTGTTCTCGTCTTCTCACTCCCTTTCTTCTTCCTCTCACTCTCCTCTCTCTCCTTCTTCTTCTTTCTCTTATTCCTCTTCATCCTCTTTCTCTTCATTCTCTTCTGTCTTCTTCATCTTTTCTCCTCTTCATCTTCCACTCTCCTTGCTTTCTCCCTCCTCATATCATCTCATATCTCACCATCCTTCTTCCTCTTCCCTTCTTCTCTTCTTAACATTCCACTTTCCTCTCATCACCTCAATCCTTATCATTCTCTCCTCCTCATCACTCTCTTCTTCACTCCCTTTCTTCTCTTTGTACTCTTCACCCTCTCTTCCTCTCAACATCTCTATCCCCTCTTCCTCCTTTCTTTCTCCGCCTCACCATCCTTCTTTCTCTCATCAACTTCTCCTTTTTCCTTCCTTCTCTTCCAGTCACCTCAAAGAACACACAGGATCACCCATAACTGAACGCACTTGCAAAGAATCAACAACGGAATCATGCTGGATGTCCTGGAGAGTACTCACGAACAAAGCCGAATCTTCTGCCGGCAAAACAAGAATATATTCAATCGAAACCATCTCTTTGACTGAACTGGCATGCCCACTGAAAGGAGGGTCGACCATTAACCCACTGAAGGGAGTATCTAATGAATCGACTTGGACATCCAGAGAACCAGAACACGAATCGAAAGCCTTTCGTTCATCCTTCACTCCCAAAAGAACAGGACCATCTTGGTGAGTACTCACAAACGAAGCTGAACGCATAGGTGCAGCAGGGGTCGCATCGATGGGATCATCCACGTGTGCCCCAATAAGCGCGCTGTGAAAAGATGCCTGCGGCAAAACATCAGCAGAATCACTTGAAAGACGGCTGTCCATCAAAGAAGAAACATCGAGTGCCTGATTGCCTCGGAAACCAAGAGGTGCGGCGCTTGCAGAAGTAAGAACAATATGGTCAGGTGCTGTGTCGACAGCGTTCACCGGGAAAGACATACAGGTGCAGTGGTGACGACCAGATGAGACAGGCAGATGAACCTACATCACACCAATGAGGTGATCCAGAGGGAGAAATCATAAGATAACTTTTGGGAATACGATGCAACCAGTAAGCCTTTGTTAGATGAGCAACTGACGAACTAATGATGCTGAGGCTTGCGCCAGTGTAGACCATGGCCGGAAAGACAGTAGGATCAGTACCAAAAAAGATACATGCTGGGTCACTGGATCAGCTGCTGTGATAGGAAGATTGGGAGACGACATAGTTGTATCACGATGAGAAACGCGTTGAGTGAGCGCCAAAACTGGG
>JASANB010002900.1:0-112548 GCA_030248155.1 Sabatieria punctata | reverse complement strand
ACTCACTTGTCTAATCAGTTTGTCATTATTTGTGTGTTCTTTGTTACAAAAACTTTTCATTTTTGACCATGCTCACATATATCTACTCAATTTTATTCTTCTGAGTGCTCATCACTCAAAGCAAAAACTGCATAATGTGTCTTTTATGGGCCTCCTTGACGTACATGTACAGGAAAGTCAAGTTTCAAGTACCGTTTGAACTGTTTCAACCCATATTGAATTGCACCATGCTGTTCAACCTGTGTCAGGATTGTAAACAAACAGTCGAAGGCTTCAACCCCATCTGTTGTTCTGTTGTCTAGCCCTGTCACACTTTTTTCTGCAGTGAAGCCGCAAATACCGTCACAAGCTGGTAGAGGACTCGCTCACAAGGTGCATGTTTGTAGCCAAACTCAGAGCAGTACACTTGGTAAAGCTTGATTAGATGGATAGTAGACACTGTTTGGAGGCAGTTTGGTTTCTCAATTCTCTCTCCACTGTCACACTTTAGGGTTCTGCTGCTGTGGGCTACATCTTGCAAGTATTCTGACTCCAAGATGTGATGTCATAAATGAGTGTTATTCGTTTGGAGCTGCAATTGTTAGAATCGCCACAATGCCACTTGAACAGGTTAAATGTTTATTACAACGCACATAAACACGGGACAGACCAGTAAAGAACCCATAAAGGGCCACATGCAAGACAATCACCGGGGACGAACCCCTACTATGTGTCTAACGCTGGGTGCATGGAAGACAGAGTTGCTACCATTACACCACAGATGCAGACAAGGCAGACAGGTTGCAGCCAGTCTCTTCTGCTCTCATGCATCAAGGTTATCAAAGTGCTTTGCTAACTGGTACTTCAGTTGCACTGGTGTCTGGACTACAAACTCTGCATTGCAGCAGAAGACAGTAGAGCCATTGCCTCTCCACTGTCGGCTTTTGGTAGTCTCATTTTTTCGTGCTGAGCACAGCATGCAGTTCAACCCAATACAGAATAATGAATTCCCATCTTTTCTAGATGTTAGCAAAAACGCTTGTGTTATGCACAGAAATTTACCGATAGTTCTGGAATCAGACAACAGAAAACTATTTGTTGCTGGTATACTAGCTCTATTGTCTGACATAAATACATCAAAATAAACTACAAATCAAGCCCTCTTCAACGGTATAAGCCATTTTGTAAAAGGAATACATCAGGCGAAACACCAGTCATTTGAATGTGTTGGTTAAAACCGAAAAAGTAAAAAACAGGCAGAATTTTACTGACACCCAAACTTCAGAGGCTATAAAGTGGCCGTCTACCATCGATGACCCCCCAATATTTTTTCATGGATCGAAAGCTTATGTTACGAAGTGTTTAGAACTGTAATCAGCTCGGAATGAATTTGCCTAGTTTTTGAGATATGCTCGATTGAAATTTTCAAGTGCTGAAAAATCGCATTTTTCGAAGGTTCTGGTTGAAACGAAGAACACCACGAGATTCAGCGTTCCCGTTTTGACTAATTTATAGTATTTAATTTCACTGATTCAGAAAAAATAATTTGGTCTGGCTCAAAAGGCTTCCCCAACCATAACTATAGTACAAATTTAGCTAGGATATTTGGATACCAGATTCGTTTTCTACATCGAAAACTGTCCTAGAATATCGATATTAGAAGTTTCAGAAACAATTTTGAATTTTTTTTGACCCGCCAGTGTATCACTTTTGGCCCGTTTTCTCGTGCAGAGACAATTAAGACGAACAGAACGAACAAATATCTTGAGGCTGCCCTCTAGTGCGTTGATCTCTCACAAAATTCGAAAACTACGCAGACGGCACATTCACTCCACCGGTCCAATAATTGACCTGTAGACCATAATTAAGTCCCTAATTAATTATTTAGTTTGTTGCTGTCTGGTTTCTAATTAGTGCGCCTGTTGCAGGTGCGAGAGTTGGCGCCGGAAGGGGAGTGGAGTCAGCTGCCGTTCGACTACTTCTGTCCGAGCGTCAGGAAGCACTTGTCCAAGCGAATCTGCGTCACTTGCGGACTCTACCACCCCACACAACAGGCTCTCAAACGCCACCGAGCCGTTCATCTCGACTCGGCGCCCTTTCAGGATTCCGGCGATGTTGCGCAACAGAACGCGGCGGTAAGTCAGACATTCGCCTCTACATGTAACAGGTCCTCCGTCGATGGGTTAAGGTTTGGGTCTTACTTATATGGGCCGGGGTTGGGGGTCCCCGAAAAATCCTAAAAACGCCTATTTAACTTTAAAAAAATTGATAATTTTCTTTCTCTGGGAGGGGTATTGGCCGACGAGGGGTGGGGGTAAGTAAACCCCCTAATTCCCCGGCATGGTTGGGGTTGGGTACTAAAAACGCTCAAAATCGCTAATTTTGGCTCAAATACAGCTAAAGTCCTGTTTACAAGGCGGTTTTAGCAATTTTAGTGTCTGAGCTCGGAAATAATTGTAAAAATTTGCTGAAAAAATTACTTATCAGAAAAATAGGGGAGAAATCGGAAGAATCGTCTGGGGTCTGGCCTAAGTCGGGATGACTCCGCCTCATAAGAAGTGTAAAATTTGCAATATTTTCTCCCGACATTTTTATGCAGTCTCCCTCTCCAAAGCAGCTGCAGGTTGGATGGACACAAATTTATCTGGCAGTCGATTTCAGGTTACAGAGGACGTGGAAGTGGATGAACTGTTCGATAATCGCGATGTGGACACTTTCTTTTAACTCGCTTCCGTATGCTGTATAGTGGTTTGTTGTTGCTCGGGCCGTGTGTCTTTGTTACGCATTACAATCAACACTTTGTTAATTTACCATCTAACAGTCAGCACTTTCTTGGCTGGCAGGGTGAAAGCCTTCTTTATGAGAATATAATAGTTCAATCAATTTGGCTTTTGCCCAATTCCTGACTGTTCATTCTATCTACAGTCAGACACTTAACACCATATATGGTCCTACTTAGGGTAGTGGCACCATTGGTACCCCCACGTTCGGGGTCTGTGGTGGTACCATGTATGGTTCCGCCGAACTACATTGGTATGGTGCCACCACTACCTTAGGTACCGATATACAGTATAGATAAAAAATGTCCCATCGCTTTCTCGGCCTTCACTCAAACGTTTCGTTCTCAGTCACTTCTTTACCGATTTGGCTCAAATTTTCAGCAAAAATTAACAACATGGTTGGCTAAATATTCTGCAAGTGTGGTGCCAAAATTCCGACTCATACTGGTTTTATGACCCGAAAACTAGGAATGAGGGTGGTCCACGCAAATTTAATTTTTTTCGGTAATACAAGGAGTACAGGCCTGAAACTTGCAGGAATGATTGGTGTTGCTATTGGGCATAACATACTAAGCGGGCAGCTCTGTAGCTCAAAGGGCACTAAAATGGGGGAATTTCAAAAACATGAATTTCAATTTTTAAAAAACGCTGCAGGGATGGTTACTATGGTGTGGAACAGAGCTTAAATATCAGGTTCATTTATTTGTCGAACTTCCTGCTACAATCTATGCTGATTAACAACAGATTCAGTGCTTTGATTCTAGAAGGTGCAGATTTCTTAACTATGGGATTTTCACTCATGTTTTTGAAATTCCCCCATTTTAGTGCCCTTTGAGCTACAGGGCTGCCCGCTTAGTATGTTATGCCCAATAGCAACACCAATCATTCCTGCAAGTTTCAGGACTGTACTCATTGTATTACCGAAAAAAATAAATTTGCGTGGACCACCCTCATTGCTAGTTTTCGGGTCATAAAACCAGTATGAGTCGGAATTTTGGCACTAAACTTGCAGAATATTTAGCCAACCATGTTGTTAATTTTTGCTGAAAATTTGAGCCAAATCGGTAAAGAAGTGACTGAGAACGGAACGTTTGAGTGAAGGCCGAAAAAGCGATGGGACATTTTTTATCTATACTGTATATGGTATCGGTACCATAAACGGCGTTAAGTGCCTGACTGTTGTAGCAGTGCAATTAGAACCCTGTTTTTTGGCTTTACGCATAAAAATGTAATTAATAGACATTTCTGGCCGTAGTAAAGTCATGCATTGGAACGTTCCATCTCCGTCCGTGCACACAGTCGGTGGGCACTCGCTCGCATAGCAATTGAGCGGTTCTTTCGTAGTCCAGCCGCAGAAAGGCGTTCCAGACAAAGTGTTTGTCGTCCATTATGGCGTCGAGTATGAGCTGAGCGTTGGAACAGCTGGAGCCGTCGCCATGGCTGAAGTAGTAAGAGGCGTTCTGGTAGAAAGACTCGTGGTTTCTGACCCAGTGCGCTATTTGTGGCTTCACCAAACTTTCCAGGTGTCTCAGCAAATCTCGTCTGCTTCCTTCCGGCAGATGCAAGCTGAAAAAGTGAGCTTGGCATGGTTAGAAAAAAGTTCAGTATGTACATGTATGTAGCACCTACCGTGTATCACCTACTTTTTTTACTAGTGGATTTTTATTTCGACTAGTTTACTACAAATTCAGCCCGTCAATTTAGTTTTTTATTTTCATTTTACTATTTACTACAAATTCAGCTCGTCAATTTAGTTTTTTATTTTACTATTTACTACAAATTCAGCCCGTCAATTTAGTTTTTTATTTTTATTTTACTATTTACTACAAATTCAGCCGTCAATTTAGTTTTTTATTTTTATTTTACTACCAAGCAGCTCCGATTTTACTAATTTTTGTTTTACTAATGATTTTACTAGTATTTTGTTACGATTTTACTAGTCATCGAAGATTTTGTGACTTGTGGTCCAAATAGTTGCTAAATTTGATCATGGTAGGAAGTTCTCCAGAACTTTACAGACAAAAAATGCGTAAAATTTGAACTCACTAAAGTGGGCCACATTTTTATGCTAAATTGATCAAGATTTGAGTAATTGATTGATAAAAACTTCCATATTATCTATTGACGGTCTTTGTTAATTTAATTTAACTTTACTTTACTATTGACTCTTAATTTTACTTTTTACTATTATTTTACTACTACCACTGTGGCTAGACCGCAGAATGGAGAGTAAAAACGGTCTTCCGGTTTACCTGGGATGTTTCGGTTTTTAGGCCAATTTTTGCAATTGCAGACAAATTTGCCTGTAAAACCGGGGTTTTCAGCTGGATTTACGCCGGTATTAGGTTTTTAGAACTAAACAATTATGTTTAGCAAAATCTACGCCTCTCGGCTCCCCAAAATTCTAGGCTCAGACACCAAATTATCACTGCTGGTTCGGTCGCTTTATAGTGACGTCGCATTGAGCGGCCGGGCCGCCGTAGTCGGTTTTCGAGAGCTCGCCGGGCCGTCAAAAAGGCGGCCCGTGCAGGTCTACTTCTAAGGTACCTGGTCGGGAAAGCCGCAGGCGTAGATTTTGCTAAACATAATTGTTTAGTTCTAAAAAAAATACGTAAATCTCGCCGGTTTTTACAGGCAAATTTTAAAAATTGTCATCCCAGGTAAACCGGAAGACGAAAATTTCCGGTTCGTATTCCAGCTTCACAAGGGTAGTAAAATAATAAGTGTCAAAATTAAGAGTCAATAGTAAAGTAAATTAAATTAAATTAACAAAGACCGTCAATAAAATTATAAAAGTTTGTAATCAATTATAAATTCTGATCAATTTACAATAAAATGGGGCGGCGAGCCAAATTTTACGCATTTTTGTTCGTAAAGTTCTGGAGAACTTCCTATTACGATCAAATTTACAAATTATTTGACCAGACACCGTAACAAAATATTATAAAATCATTAATAAAACAAAATTCAAAATATTCTTGTAATAAAATAAAAAAATAAAAACTCAAATTGACGGCCAAATTTGTAAAATATAAAATAAAATAAAAACTAAATTGACGGCCACCGAAAAATATAAAATAAAAAACTGTCTGACGGGCTGAATTTTTTTAAATAAAAATAAAAAAACTAAATACAATATAAATAAAATCCATTCAAAGTGGTGACGGTATACATGTATATACTGAACTTTTCTAACCACGTTGCCACTTTTTCACTTGCCGGAAGGAAGGGTGACGAGATTTAACTGAGACACCTGAAAGTTTGGTGAAGCCACTAGCTCGCGCATCGGGTCAAAAACCACGAGCTTCTACAGTTTACTACTCGGGTTTATTTTCAGCTGCTCCAATGCTCAGCTCATTACGGTTCTTTCGTGTCTCAGCCGCAGAAAGGCGTTCCAGACAAAGTGTTTGTCGTCCATTATGGCGTCGAGTATGAGCTGAGCGTTGGAACAGCTGGAGCCGTCGCCATGGCTGAAGTAGTAAGAGGCGTTCTGGTAGAAAGACTCGTGGTTTCTGACCCAGTGCGCTATTTGTGGCTTCACCAAACTTTCCAGGTGTCTCAGCAAATCTCGTCTGCTTCCTTCCGGCAGATGCAAGCTGAAAAAGTGAGCTTGGCATGGTTAGAAAAAAGTTCAGTATGTACATGTATGTAGCACCTACCGTGTATCACCTACTTTTTTTACTAGTGGATTTTTATTTCACTATTTACTACAAATTCAGCCCGTCAATTTAGTTTTTTATTTTCATTTTACTATTTACTACAAATTCAGCCCGTCAATTTAGTTTTTTATTTTACTATTTACTACAAATTCAGCCCGTCAATTTAGTTTTTTATTTTTATTTTACTATTTACTACAAATTCAGCCCGTCAATTTAGTTTTTTATTTTTATTTTACTACCAAGCAGCTCCGATTTTACTAATTTTTGTTTTACTAATGATTTTACTAGTATTTTGCTACGATTTTACTAGTCATCAAAGATTTTGTGACTAATTTACCTCTGGTCCAAATAGTTGCTAAATTTGATCATGGTAGGAAGTTCTCCAGAACTTTACAGACAAAAATGCGTAAAATTTGACTCACTAAAGTGGGCCCACATTTTTATTGCTAAATTGATCAAGATTTATAATTGATTGATAAAACTTCCATATTACTATTGACGGTCTTTGTTAATTTAATTTAACTTTTACTTTACTATTGACTCTTAATTTTACTTTTTACTATTATTTTACTACTACCCACTGTGGCTAGACCGCAGACTGGAGAGTAAAAAACGGTCTTCCGGTTTACCTGGGATATTTCGGTTTTTAGGCCAATTTTTGCAATTGCAGACAAATTTGCCTGTAAAACCGGGGTTTTCAGCTGGATTTACGCCGGTATTACGGTTTTTAGAACTAAACAATTATGTTTAGCAAAATCTACGCCTCACGGCTCCCCAGAAATTTCGGCTCAGACACCTTAAATTAGAGACCTGCACGGGCCGCCTTTTTGACGGCCCGGCCCGGCCTGTCCGGAAAACCCAATTTTTGCGGCCCGGGCCCGGCCCGGCCCTTGTGAAAATGCGATTTTTGTGGCTCGGCCCGGCTGAAATCCTCTAAAAATCCTCTGTAGGGCGACCAGGCCAGGCCCGTGCAGGTCTATACCTTAAATTCATACTTTGGCAGAAAAAGGTCGCCTGGCGACTTTTCTGTAGAAAAACTCGTTTGAAGCAATATGAAACACGCCCAAACGCCGCGTGAGATCTTTCCGCCGGCTAAAAAATCTACAAAAATGTAGTTAATAATTGGAACTATTTTTTGTCACCGCCTTTTCTATGTTGAATGTTCAATGGCAGGAATGTGTAAATGATATTGTTTTAGTGCGAAACCACTATAACAATGCAGGAGAGCGCTCAACCGGCGGAAAATTTGTCTGTAAAAAAACAAAAAACTGTCTGTTGAGCAGAAAATTTTTATCTACACGGAGCGACAATTTTTCTACAGAAAAGCCGCCTGGCAGTCTTGAATGAATGCACCATTAGCTCCTTCCCCCTTCGACGGACGACGTGTTTGTTAATGTACGTATGAATTAGACGTAGCACCTGCCGACCGTAAAAAGTGCCGATTCCAGGCCAGAACTGTGCAGCAGAGTGACGATGCTGTGTTGACATAGAGTGCTCAGGAGAGGCAATTGGTCTTTCTCTTGCCAATTCATCGAGCAAAAGTAAACTTCAGCTTTCACTGACTTGACTAGACTCTCAGTGGGTTTCTGGTTCTATAATAAAATGCTCTGGGCATTCAAGCAACAAGGGGTCCAGGGGTTCTGCTGCCCCCGGCATGACCCCAGTTCCGACATTCCCCAGTTCCGACATCCCCAGTTCCGACACCCCAGTTCCGACATCCCCATTTCCGACACTCCCCAGTTCCGACATTCCCCATTTCCGACTTTTATACAGAAATACTCCTTTTTTTTCAGAAATACTCATACAACAGAACGCTTTTAGCTTTACAACGTTTTCAAGCATTTCCCGGTAATAGCATAACAAAACAGCACGCATTTCCAGGTAGCAGTATAACAATAATGCTGAGGACTGCAGAACGAATCATACATGTAACAGGTCATCCGCCGATGGGGGGAGGGGGGGTTGGGGGGGGTCTGGCGCCGGCCGGGGGGGGTCTGAGCCAAAATTTTGGGGGAGGGGGGAGGGCACTAAAAAAACGCTCAAAAATCGAAAAAATCGCAATTTTTTTGGCTAAAAATTGCCAAAAATCGCTGATTTGGGCTGAAATACAGCTAAAAAGTGCTGTTTTGCAGGCGATTTTGGCAATTTTTGTGCGTGAAATTGTAAAAAATTGCAAAAATTTGCTCGAAAATTTACTTGCCAGAAAAATCGGAGGGGGGGGGCGGTGAAATCGTCTCGGGGGGGGGGGTCCCCATCCGGGGGGGGTCTGGCCTATTTCGGGTGGGGGGCCGGCGCCCCCCCCAGACCCCCCCCTGTTACATGTATGGAACGAATACAATACAAATTTGTACAAGTACGTACTTAACTTACAGTGACAAATTGGTGGGCTGCGAAAGATTATACGAAACGCCCCTCAAGAAAGAAAACTCAGCGTCAAAGTTTAAATCGTTGCGGTTTTGCACATAGACATCCATTAGATTGGCGATTCTTGCGTTGATCTCGGCATAGACCTTGTTCAACCGGATGACCTGTTGACCTTGCGCCAAGTTGCTGCAGCACTGCCTCAGTTGCAGTCTGCTGTTCAGAACGAAGCGCGTCTATAAAACGGAAGAAACTTGGAGATGGGTGGCCGCTCAACCGTTTCTTGAACCCTGAGTGCCAGCCTTCAAGACTATTATTCGATCTGCGTTGAACCTAAACGAAGTTCCGTTAAGTGTTTGCTCTAAACCGTCCATTTGCCAGGTACACGTTTACCTGAAACATATTCCACAGAGCCAACTCAGTTCCATTTAGCCACTGCCGTTCGAAATACGTCAGAAGCGCCTGTAGAGTGCGCCGAGTGTGAAGTGGCATGCCGTCGATAAACTCCTCGTACCATGCAACAACACGATAGACCGGCAAAAACGCGGACGCCATTAGCATTCCGACACAGAGCCGGATTTCCTGATATTTTACTTTATCTTACGTGAAAGTCGGAAATGGGGAATGTCGGAACTGGGGAGTGTCGGAACTGGGGATGTCGGAACTGGGGTGTCGGAAGTGGGGATGTCGGAACTGGGGAATGTCGGACGTGGGGGTAAACCGCTGCCCCCACCCGACTTGGACCAGAGCTACTTACTCACTTGGAGAAACCTGGGATCTACATGTAAGTCGTACTGCGTGTCATGGGGTTGTTTTTAAATTTGGAAAACAGGCCGCCTCTGCATGCGCTATGCCGATGCATCTCTAGCATACATGTACTAGGGTGTTTGGAGTTACTCCCCTCCCCAGCTGAAAACGCCATCCCTTCATCCCGCGAGACAGGCTCCAGTACTAACAAACTGACTCAGAATTGACTAATTTTTAGCCTAAAATTCGCTTGAAAAGCCTTTGGAAACCGAACCTGGCGTTTCCACTGCTGATATTTAAGAGAAATCGGTGTTTTTGGAAGCCCTTCTTGTCATTTTTGCTTGTTTTTAGCTCTAAAACGCTATTTGGCAGATAGCGATTTTTAGCGCCTTTACTAAAAAAACGTGCTAGAAACGCATTTCCAGGCGTTTTGGAGCTTTTTGAAAATTTGGATCCCGCTCTGGGCAAAACCCCCTCGGCCCCCCACCTGAGGGAAAGCCCCCCTACCCCCAGGTCCGCTCGGAGCTGTTACATGTATGTTTGTATGGTCTCTAGACGTTCTTTTATGTTTGAAAAGACAGGGTCGGTCACCTGTGCGTACAACAACGGAAAACATATTGTAGCTACATATCAAAGAGAATACAATACTTGTAAAAGGTGCGGGTGGGTGGTAGAAGGGAAAGAGTTTCCCCTCAATCACAAATTAATTAGCTTTTAGCCCATCATATACACGCATTTATTGATTACCATACCCTCTTTAATATAACAGTTTCCCTAACGCACCAAACCTGAACATCATTGAAACGCTTGGGTGCGGAACTTAAAAAACTGGCTTTCTCGTTTAAACATAAGGCCCGGTGGTGGTGAACCACACCTACGTTGAATAAGGAATAAGCAAGAATACAATATAGGAGTAAGAATGCTCCACTAAATGGCCGGCCTACACTGGTTACAAACGTTTGCCACCCCTCCTGAAATTTCTGAAGGGGTTGCGAAATTCCCAACCAGTCCTTTTTAGCAGTCATGACGAGTTTTTTGGTGAAGGAGCGTGCAAAATGTGCGGCATGGTTTGAGTGGACCAAAAGCACCCATGCATTGCAGAGCATGGTGCAGAGAAAGTTCCGTCCTGAATTTGGGAGAGAACGCGAGCACGCGGGCAAAGCTCGGAAAAGGTGTCTTTGCTGCAGATCGGAAGAAAATGTGGGCAGAGTGCAGGAACACTTTACAGAAGTGTTACACTTTACACTTTACAAAACACTTTACCGCGGCCGACTACAGAAAGTGGTTAAAAAAGGGGCGGTCACTTTGAAGTGCACAGTGCGTGCAATTTGTTGAATTTTTAACAGTAAAGTGTGTCCACACATCATATTAAAAAATCAGCCCATTCGGTCAACAAACAACAACTTTTTTGTTCAGAGCTTGCGAAACCCCACGCGATATGTGAATCACCCTGTCTGTATACGTATCTATGTAATGTAAGATGTATATTTCTGTTCTGAATAGACTCAGGAAGGCGCTAGAAAGCGTTACGATCATAAAACCAGGCTAGGATACTCAAAACTTGAGCTGCAGTTTTCTCCGCGATTTTGGAAAAAACAGGCCGAGGTGTTTTCGGAAAAATATCCATCCCTGGTTTACATAATACAAAAGTGCGGCTGGATTAATTGATTGCGCAAAACTAAACTTTGCGTATTACTGCAGAAATCTAAGTAAGTATAATGAGAGGGCTTTGGCTTTAGCCTCCGATGATTACTTTGGTGTGAACCCAGTCAGGTGGTAAAGGCTCGCAAAACCTTACTTTATTCCTTTCTTCCTGCCTTGACAAAGCTACGTAAACTATACAGTGAATTGCGAGTGTTTATTACGTAAAATGGGTAAGTGGTCGTGAGGTGTAGTCAAACGTACGTAATTATATTTCAGCCGAATATCTGTATTTTATCTGAGATATTGTATGTACAATGTATGTGTATGTACAATCACAGTGTGCTAAAAATTCGCAGAGATGATGTGCCGAATATTTATGGCTCTGTTGTATTATTACCGATAGGGCCTGAGCGGAATGCCGATTCCGCTCCGGTTGATGGCCTATTTCATAAAACTTTCATATTTATGATTTTATGAGTTATGAGAATATGAGCTCATAGTATGAGTCCTCATAAAGTCAGTTTCACAACGTTTTGCGCGCACTCATATTTATGATTCCGATTTTATGAGTAATTTTATGAGTCGCAAAAAGAAGAATAAATAAAAAAAGAACAGAAAAATTAGTTTGGCCTTGAATTCGTGTGGAAAACTCTGGTAGCATCTTAGAAAAATGTCTGGTCGCAAAAGAACGCAGAGAAAACCGTTGTATTGGACGAAAATTTCGACTCAAAGCATCGAGAGGGAAGGAAAAGCTTCTGGCGGAGGTCGACGAGCTTGCCCTGCAAATAAATACCTCTACTCCGCTTTGGTAGAAGTAGACAGGACTGGGCCAAGAAGGCACTGATCCGCAAGCCCAAAACACTGCCTCTAACGAGCATGATTACATCGGACAAACATCCTGTGATCAGGAAATAGACCCTGTTAGAGGCCTCCCCTACTGTCCCACCAGCCATGCCGTTGCCGAACGTCATCAGGTACCTTTATGTCAGGAATACAACCGTCCTAAAAACTACTACATTCTCAACTACGTATGTATCTGTGGTGCCTGGTAAATTCCCAAGACCTCCTAGACGTTTAGATAGTTTTCGTCTTTTTCGGTAGATTTCAGTGTTTTCTTACATTTAAAACCATCTAGAGCCCAAAATGTAAAATTATCTAGAGCGGTTTCTAGTGGTTTTTAGCAGGGCTGTTGGGTCGGTTTTTTTCCTCGGTTTTTTTCGTTTTTTTCCGGAAAAAAACCGGTTTTTTTCCTAGGGGCTCGGAAAAAAACTAAAATGCGGAAAAAAACTCAAGTAAGTTTTTAAAGGAAATAGGCACAATAACTGGTTAAATTCGCTTCCAATGCCTTGAATTTACGTTAATAGAAGCCTTACAAGCATTTCCATGGCATAACTTAGCTGTTTTTCGCAAAAAATATTGGTACCATTTTCAGGCAACTTTTATTATTGTATTTTTGGTGTTTTAAAATCAAATTACTACTCTAAAGCATGAAATTAGTGCATTTTGTAACAAGACTCACGCTATTTCGTTGAATTCTGCAATAAAAAGCGATTGTTAAAAATTTTTTTCTGTCATCTCGGAAAATAACTTTTGGAAAAAAACCGGAAAAAAACAGGAAAAAAACCGGAAAAAAACCGGCTTGAGTTTTTTTCCGGAAAACAAACAGCCCTGGTTTTTAGCCTGCTTTACGCTTTTAACCGATTTTTCAGCGACATTTAGTCCCGAAATTTGAGCTCAGCAGAAGAAAGACCATCCGCTTCACATAAGAAACTACATATTTAGCTGTTTCAGTGTGAACAAAAAATCAGCGGCCAGTTCCTGGAGGAAACCGAGCCTACTAGCTGACGCTCGAAATTTTCGGAAGGAAGAAGAAATACATAGGTCCGCAGGTCTGGACCATCAAGTCGTAAACGGATTTAGGGGTGTCTAGCAATGTCTGCTCGTGTTCTTCAGCTCTACGAGTCACAATAGCTGTTTGTGTGCATTTGAACGTGTTTGTTTTTGTTCGATTTGCTTCCATTATAAAACTTTCTTTGAACTAACAAAACTGAAACCGATACAATTTGTTCAAACTACAAACAGGTAGCATGTACAGTACAGCATGAGAGCATGTACAACTACCGAAATTGGTTGATCAGGCGATGTCTGGTTTTAAGAATTTCTTGCGACAGCCGAAAACACTCCTTGAACTTTGCAGGTTCTTCAGGATAAAGTTATCCTGGGTCGAAAGACACGTTTTCTCCTTGGCCGCTCATCTTGGTTTTTTCTCACTGTAGCTGGATGAATCATTATTCCAGCATTTCTTTGAGATAGAACAACTTTACACTGGAAAAACAAAATTTTATGAGTCACCTACCCACTCATAAAATGGTAGGAACACACAGTCATAAATCATAAAATCATAGTATGAGGCAAAACATTTATGAAACAGGCGCCCTCATAAATTCGATGATTTTACTCATATTTATGAGATATGAGCTCATACTTATGAAAGTATGAGTTCACCTTTATGAAACCGGTGTTCTCATAGAATCATAGAAAATCTGTCATAATATGAGCTCATAACTTTTATGAAATCGGCCCTGGTCCGGTTTTCGTCTGTTTCTGGACAGATGCATTCAAACGTTGACCAGAAGCTGAAATTCGGAACATATGTGCTAGTGCTTGGGTGGGACTTTGGGTGTTAGAGTTTGGTGAACCAGGCTTCATCCAATCCTGACCTTCCGAGCCAGTCTCTCTGCCAAACCATATTTGAAAGCTAGGTAATGCAGCAACTGCTGCTACTGTAACCTGTCCATAAATATTGAATCATAACTCTGTTGGCGGCACGACAATGGCAAATCTGACGGAGTTCAAAGCCAATGCTTCCTACTAACTTAGTAATGCATTATTTTCCTCTCTGTCTTTATTACACAGATTGTTGTGATTCAGCTCGACATTGTTTGTTGTATGGAACGCATATAATGTCGTTAGTGACGCTTTGCGGGCCCGTTGCCCAATTTCTTTGTAGTTTGGTAACAAAAATACTGTACATACTGAAGAAGTTTATGGATACATATGTAGATTGTTTTCTGAATCTGACATACATACCAATGATTTATAGTAGGATGTTGGCAATCAAACCTCAAGTTCCAAGTTAAAGATATTCAGGTGAGCCACAACGTCACGAAATTTAACTGACTACAACTATAGACATGTTTCTCGTTAGTGCGTAGATTCATTTTGGTAGTCTTGAAGCAACGCTGTTCCTTCCAATGCCTATAATATCGCTATAAGTAATTAAAGTAAGACAATAATATTTTCAAAAGTAGGGAAAAAATATTTGCAACAGAGCATGTACAGGACTCACAGCACACTAATCATACATGTTAATGGGTCTGCCAGCGACGGACTAGACAAAAGTATTACTAAAATTGCCTATAAAACAGTGGCTTTTATCTTTTCGAGCAATATGTGATTTTTCCGAAGAAATCCAGCCAGACACGTCGACAGCTTTGGTTTCCACACACAATCGAATGAAGCATCACACCAAAACCTACTTTAGGGTGTAGGTAATTTTGAGGATAGTGACTTTGCTATTGGACAATTCATCGTACAACAACAACTACGACTGAGCTCGCTTGATAGCTCCATAACTCAAAACCCTATCTCTGCACTCGGACAGCAATGAGCTGGTGGTGGTAGCCAACGACAGACCCGACCACAAGCTCCAATTGGTCTCGCGATTCTGGGGCGGCTCAACACGATGCCTCCGGCTCACCACCCCTGGTGCTTGCGTCAGCATAGCTGCCATGCTCTGCAGCTGTAAACTGAGCTCCTCTTGCCGACGTCGGCCACTGAGACTGAACCACTGTTTCAGCTGGTTGCGATACTTGCTGCAGAAGCAGCAGTAAAGCAGCCAGGCGAAGGCGTGATTGCCCAGAGCCAACACGTTGCTCACATCACAGACCAGCTCGCCCGGTTTTGTGACGAAAAATTCCGGGTTGAACAGCTCCAACATCGACAGGCCGATGGCCAGCAGGTTGCAGAAGAAAAAAACTGCAACAAGTGAACATTAGGGAATGTATACATGGATAGTTTAAGAAAGAAACCTACGCAGAACAATGAGAACGAACATGGTAGCGTTGCTGCTGGCTTCTTGCTGCCCGGCGGTCAGTCTGCTGTGGTTTCGCTTAGCTTCCATGGTGGTCATCACCAAGAGCGAGTTGAAGACAAGCAGCAAAACGAATGGCACTGCGTAGAGAAGCAGCACTGCGCCACTCATGTACCACAACATGTACTGCTGATGGCCTCTTAGTACTGCAATCGTATCCACAGGCTGGGAGGCCATTTTGAACTCCCAGAATCGCACTGCATTTACTGCTAACGCTAAGACCACTATCACCAGCACCATGCACTGGGCACGGTCTCTGAAAGTCATCATACACAGCATTATGTTATGTGCTACAATGTGTTCCGTTATTTTATGTTATGTTGAATAGTTAGTTTAGGTTAGGTTAGGTTAGGTTAGGTTAGGTTAGGTTAGGTTAGGTTAGGTTAGGTTAGGTTAGGTTAGGTTAGGTTAGGTTAGGTTAGGTTAGGTTAGGTTAGGTTAGGTTAGGTTAGGGCTGGGCCTGGGGCCTGGGGCCTGGGGCCTGGGCCTGGGGCTGGGGCTGTGGGCTGTGGGCTGGGGGTGGGGCTGGGGCTGGTGGGGTTGGGGTTGGGGTTGGGGTTGGGGTTAGGCTAGGCTAGGCTAGGCTAGGCTGATACAAGTAGGTGTGTCATGATGTGTTGTACTTTTATACAAGTTATCAAAACTATGAGCTTGAGATAATTTCAGCTGTCTGTCGTTAATTTTGCGAGCAAACGACCTTCTTCTGCATTCTTGCCAATATCCCTAGTCTTACCTAGTGAAGTAGACCCTAACAAGCAGTGGTTTACCCACTGCCATCCACCGCTCGATCGTTATGGCAACAAGCAGCCAGACCGAAATATTCTGCAGAATGGCCACCACTGGATTCAGGTAGACCAGAGATACGGCATATACAGTTTGCAGCTGCTGATTGGAGTTAAAGTAGCTGGAGAGTGGGCCGCTCCCGAACACTATGCTGCCTAGAAGCAACAGAAGAGCATCGCTTATGCTCAGCGCCGCCAAGAGAATGTTGACTGAGAGGGAACGGAATGAAGCAGACAGGTAAACGGCCGCAGATACAGCACTGCCTACCACTCCAAACACGCACATGATCAGGATAATGCACCCGCACACCAGTGACATGGTGGTTATCTCTGGCTCCCCCGATGGTGACATGGTCCGTCTGCGTTGGTTGACCTTTCCTGTTCGGAACTAACTTGTCAGCTTTAGCGATGGGCGCTGATTGGATAGCTTAATTATGCATAGACTGCAAATTAGTTAGTTCATGTACCCTCTCATTCCTAATGGATTTTTCTGATTATGATGTTTGTATTGTTGTATTGTCTGTCCTTAGTTCAGTTTCTGTTCGGTTCCATTCCGTTCAATTCCAGTTTGGTCGGTTCTGTTCTGTTCTCAAGACATAGACATAGAATCAATAGACAAATCTGACGTTTTTATTACGTTTACGTTAACAACACATCAGTAGCAGAACAAAGAACGCAGATCGGTGAGGACTGAGTGAACACTCACTTATGAGCTGAACCGCGACAAAGTTGATTGGCAACAACACGCGATGTTTGATTTGGACAACCAGAGCAATTAGTACGGTTAGGTCAATCACGCAAGTTGACCTGGTGCAATTAGTCCAGATGCAGCGTGGCGTGCAACCATTCTGCTCTAGACTAAAAGGTTAAGCTAATGATTGAGAGTTGACTCAATCCAGGCACCATGCAGTCGCTTCTTCTGCTGCTAGTGTGCAGTGCAGTGGGCATCGATAGTGCTCCGTACCAAGGCTTCGTGTCGTTCAACGTACCCACTTGGCTCCTGGGTAACGTGCTCGGCCAGTACAAGTTCGTGCCCCGACAGTCGGAAGTAGTAGAGCTCGGCTACCGCCAGCTCAAAAGCTTCCGGTCCAATCTGCCGAGATCCTTACTACAGCAGCGTCTTACTCTCTATGGACAATAGCGTACGACTTTCGGCCAGGACATCTCCGCCAAAACTGATTTGTTAGCTTACCTAACTAAACTATCTCTATCTACTGTAATCATTTACGTTTACTGCTTGATTCATACATGTAACAGGGGGATCAGGTAGGTCTGCCCCACTCGACATAGTCCACCAGACCCCCGAGGCGATTTTCTGGCAAGTAATTTTTTAAGCAAATTTTTACGATTTTTTAGAATTGTAGACACTAAAATTGCTAAGATCGCCTGTAGAACAGCACTTTTTAGATGTATTTGAGCACAAATTAGCGATTTCTGACGATTTCTAACCGATAATTTGCGATTTTAAGGTTGTTTTAGTGCCAAACAAACCCCCTGCCTAGAATTAGAGCTCAGACCCCCGGCCGGCGCCAGACCCCCAACCCCCTCCCTCTTCGGCGGACTGTTACATGTATGGCTTGATTTAAGTCTCGTGTACATGTGTGTTGAATAAAATTTAATTAATGATTTGTATTTTTCAAATACTGTATTTTTCTTGACAAAGTTTTACTATACTACTGCCCCATTTTCAAACTATCTTTTCCTTATGTAAAAATTATGCTATTATTTGAATTCAATTACAGTCAAATTAGGACTAGTATACAGTCGTACTACAAAAAGTTAATACGTTTTCTTCTTGTGTTGTTTCTTCCACGGCCGTCCAGTCCTCGTCGCTCTTCTTATCGCACTACTGTCGCGGTGTGGTAGTCGATGCAGCAACAAGATCCTTTTATGCCGGGGCACACAAGAATCGTAAACTGCCAACTAAACAGTAAAGGGTTGGCCACACAACACACTTGTCTTAGAGACGCAGAGAGACCGAACCGCAAGGCAGGTGCGCGCGGAGAGGAAAGTGATTGAATTTAAACACAGCACCAGGCCTTGCTATTCGGCCGCGCCAAAACACACACACCTCTGCAGCCGGGTGTGTGTCTGAGCCAAGAGCAATCAATATTGGCTCAGCGGCAGAGACAACAGCAATTACACCACAGCAGCGCGCCGACCTAGACACGTACGTACAGACACGTACGTACAGCAAGACTTGGATATGTACACATGTAGACATGCCCTAACATATCAACACCTTTTCTTCTTAAAAGGAGCCGTCTTCTTCTAGCTGTAGTCCCAGTCCCCATAGCGATCTACTGGTCTTCGTTCTCGGAGAGGGTAGCGGCGCTCTGCTGGCTGGCGCTCGTTTTCGACCTCTCTCTGGCCGGTCTCGATCTCCACTAATTCGGGGTTAGCTGGGCGGTCCGGCACACGCTGCATATTCCTGGCGTTCCACAGCTGACCGTCTGACAATCTGTAGTTGTATCTGCCCAAAACGGCCGTCACTGTGTAGCACTTCCGGGACCAAGGCGACTGTCCTTTGGGAGTGTGGCTCCTCTTAACCCGAACGCTTTGTCCCTTGTAGTACATCTGCCGCCAGGGTGGTTCCTTTTTGACTCCTTCTTGGGTGTTCCTGCTCGAATTTGTTTTGTTAGCAACCGTTTTTCGAGCGCTTTCCAAATCCTCCTCCCTCTCCTCTTTTTTGGGGCGTGACTGACGGCAAACTTCAAAGGCGAGGCGCGGCCGGCGTCCAAACAGCTTTTCCGCGGGGCTCTCACGCTCACCCTCCTGAGCTGTAGCTCGGTAATGGCACAGAATTTGCGTCAGTCCTTCTTCCCACTCCTGAGTGTTGGTGAAGGTTTAGATATGGTGTTTTAGGTACCGGTTGAACACTTCCACAAATGCGTTCTGCTGTGGTGTGTAGACAGGAGCTTTCTGGTGAAAAATGTCCCTCTCCTGTAGGAATTCTTCAAATTCCAAGCTGACGAACTGTGGTCCATTGTCCGTGAGAATCCTAGCAGGATTGCCATACCTAGCAAACACCTGCTTCAACCACTGGATTATCTTCTTAGATGACGTGTCAGTGGTGCAGAGGATTTCCGGATACTTGGAGTAGTTGTCCAGCAGCACCACTATGCACTTCTTGTGGGCTGGGGCTGTCTCAAACGGACCTGTGATGTCCATTGACAGTTCTACCCATGGTTTTTTCGGTGTATAGAGATGTTCTCCTCGTGTGGGCACCTTAGGCTGCGACTTGGCGGAATCCAGGCAGGCACTGCAGTGGCGCACAAACTCCTCACTCTCTGTAGCCATCCCCGGCCACCAGTAGCTTTCTCTGAGCTTGCGCTTGTAGCGAACGATCCCTGGGTGTCCCTCGTGGGCCTTGCTGAGTAGTTCTCTTCGGAGTGGACCTGGAACAACGATCTGGCTGTTGTTTCGCAACACCAGTCCTGTTTTGTCCTCCACCGAAAACTCGTCCTTCATCCTGGGATAAGGCAAGTTGCAAAATTGGCCAGGCAGTTTGGCTCTGTTTGGCCAACCGTCCAGGCAGAATTGCTTTACTTTGCTCAGCACTGGGTCGTTCTCCAGAGCTTTGGCGATTCTTCCGGCTGAGAATCCCAACTCCTTGACGCAACGAATCACTCCACTCAGTGCAGAATCGGTCTGCAGGCGCGACAAGACATCTGCCATGTGGTTATTGTCTCCAGGTACGTACTGCACATCATAATCGAATACGTTGAGTCTGTGCACCCAACGCTCGAATTTCTGCGATTTTCGTTGGTTGGTTTGTCGATGTAGCAGTGCTTGTAGCGCTTGGTGGTCAGTTCGAAGCGTGAAGTGTCTGCCCAGCAAGTATTTCTCCCAATACTCGCAGAAAAACATCGCCGCATAGGCCTCCTTTTCGGTGGTGTCCCACTTTCGCTTGGTGGCGTCCAGAGTATGGTGTCCAAACGCGACTGGGAATTCCTGGCCGTGATGCACCTGAGACAGCATCCCACCAATGCCATAACCAGATGCGTCGGTAGTGACAAAGGTCTGCTTTAAGGGATGAAACATCTTAAGGCGCAGCCCCTTCGGTCCGCCAAGCAACTGTTTCACTCGTTCGAACGCCTCCTGAGTCTCCCGACCCCACACGAACTTCGTGTTAGCCCGTGTGAGTGCTCGAATTGGCTCCAGCTTGTCGCACAGTGAGGGCACGAACTTGCTTAAGTAGTTGACGGCTCCTAAGAAACTCTGCATGTCCTTGACGTTTTTGGGTGGTGTCAGCTGCCTCAGACTCTCCAGTTTGTCGGGATCCGGCCTGACACATCCCTTGCAGATCACATGGCCCAAGAACTTCACTGATGGTTGAGCAATGACGCACTTCCTTAGGTTGAGGCGAAGATTCTTCTCATTTAAGCGTTGTAGCACCCGTTTCAGGCTGTCATCGTGCTCCTTTCGATTCGCTCCATACACCAAAATGTCATCGATGTATGGCTGACACCCTGGCACACCTTCCAGCGTTTCGTGTACCAGTTTCTGGAACACTGCTGCACTGTCCCTCAGTCCCATCGGGAGTTTCTTGTAAGCGTAGTACCCCCATGGGGTGGCAGTTGTTGTGAGCAGCTGGCTGTCCTCATCCAGTTCTGCGTTGAAGTATCCCTTCAGCAGATCGATTTTGCTGAAGACCTCCGCCTGACTGAGTCTGTTATACAGCAAATCCTGGATGTTTGGCAGCGGGTACAGCACTGGATCGATGTCCTTGTTGAGCGGACTCAGATCGCTTGTTATCCTGACTGATCCGGGGTCGTCTGGTTTCTCCACGACCACCATGCCGCGTACTCGATCGGCATGCTCAACTCGCTCCCAGATACCTTGGCGTTCCATCAGCTCGACGGCTTCTTTGGCTCTCTCCTCAAAGCGCACTGGGATCGACCTTACAGGCTGTCTGGGTGGCGTCTTTGCGCCTGGTTTGAGCCGAATCCGGTGTTTGAAATCTGGGTAGGTGCCGACCTCCTTTTTCGTCAGGTTAGACAACTCCTCCAGCAGTGGCAGCAGTCCGGCCGTCCTCCAGGTTTCCAGCGCGTCTGGCTGCGAATTTTGAAGTGTGCTGGGCGTCTGCTGTTCCCTCATCACTTGACTGGCTGCTCCCGAGTCAGGTTTCCGCACAGTTGCGCATCTGGGGTCCTCCTTGATAGTGGTGCTGTTCGAATCCACGTCGATTTGCACTCCTCCCAGTGCACGCAGTGCATCCATGCCCAGTGTGTTGTTACATGTGTTGTTAAACACATGCACTGGCACTGTCACCGACCGTCCTTGTAACGATAACTGCGCCCTGAATTGCCCTCGGGTAGCGATAGTAGAGTTGTCGAAATTCGCGAGTCTCCTGGCTGGCTGGACTGCGGTCCGTCCAAAGCACTTACGCCACTCGGATTCCTTGATTCCAGTAACGTCTGAGCCAGTGTCCACCAACATCCTCAGCGCACGACCCTTCTGGTCCTTATCTGGTGTGATCAGCACCCGACAGTGTACTGGTTGTTGTAGACCACGAATGGAGGCTCCTCTGCCTTTTGCGATGTCCCTCACTCGAATGGCCCGGTTTTTGTTGCTGGATCCTCCTGACCGGCACATCTTAGCAAAGTGGCCCACTTTTTTGCATTTGTGGCACTCCTGTCCCTTCGCTTGGCACGATTCGGCGTTAGCTCTGTGGCCATGTCTGCCACAAGCTGTGCAGGCATCGGCTGCATCTGACTTCCTCCCGGCAGATGGGTTGGAATTCCCTTTTGGCATGCCGGCAGGTTGGTAGGGGCGTCCTTTGCCTCCTCTCTGTCCTTGCCATCCTCCACGCTGATTCCTTCCCTGACTGGCTGCACCGATCTGCGCAGGTCGACTTCCCGTCAGTTTGGCAGCATCCTGGCGCGCCGTCTCGTCCGCTTGTGCGATTTCAGCGAACCGGTCGAGGTTGACTTGTCTCTCAGCCAATAACTTCTCCTGCGTCTCACGGCAACTCATACCTTTGACCAACTGTATGGCCAACAGGTATTCGGTCAGGTCTGCTTCAGTGACCACGCCTTCGTTGACCGGGAAACTGCACTGCTGGATAAGCAGCCGCAATTCCCGGAGGTAGTCAGCGACAGGCTCTCCGGAATGTTGTGATCGTTGCAGAAAGTCGAAGTGAGCTCTGACCACGTTGGCAGGGCGGTGAAAAACACGTCTGGCCGCCGCTAGCAGATCTGCGTAGGGAGTAGCGGGATTGCTGAACTCCCGCTGGCTAGCCAGTTGCGACAATGCCACCGCACCGATGTAGGAGAACAGGAACTTCTTCTTTTCCTGATCAGGGAGCTTGCCGTCAGCAGGGCGGGTGGCGTCAACACTGTCCATGAATGCAGTGAAGAGCACTTCCCACAAGGGCCATGACAACACAGGCGACTCGCCCGGTCATGCCCAGTAGCGGTCTGGCACAGGCAGGTACAGCTTGGTTGCCTGCTGTGCCATGTACATAGCTGTCGTTGTTGTTTCGCAGAGAACCGGCACGGTACGCACTTAGCCAGCGTCGTTGCGTTTGACACCGGTGCTAACGCTGCGAATCCTCCTCCGGTAGAGATGGTTAGACGCGAACACTTCTCCTTCTCCGGCAGGCACGAGTAGACACGAAGAATTGGGCGGTAACGTGTGTAGGCAGGTCGTAGAAGGAAGACCGGCGCTACCACACGTACAGCCGATGTAGGCGTCTCCTCCTCCGGCAGGAATGAAGTAGGCGCGGGTAGACGTCTCATCCTCCGGCAGGGATGAAGTAGGTAGGTCCGCGCACTGGAACGTAGAAAACAGCAACGACTCAACGACCCTGGACAGTCGTGAGTAGGAACAGCGTAGTACTAGGCGGCGATATGTACCGGCCGGTACACTATCACCGTCATCGATAGCTGAGAGTCGCTCCTCGTCGGTAGTGGCTGGCTCGCGTTGGTTTCGATCCAAACCGTCGTCGCCACTAATACGTCTTCTTTTTGTGTTGTTTCTTCCAGGGCCGTCCAGTCCTCGTCGCTCTTCTTATCGCACTACTGTCGCGGTGTGGTAGTCGATGCAGCAACAAGATCCTTTTATGCCGGGGCACATAAGAATCGTAAACTGCCAACTAAACAGTAAAGGGTTAGCCACACAACACACTTGTCCTAGAGACGCAGAGAGACCGAACCGCAAGGCAGGTGCGCGCAGAGAGGAAAGTGATTGAATTTAAACACAGCACCAGGCCTTGCTATTCGGCCGCGCCAAAACACACACACCTCTGCAGCCGGGTGTGTGTCTGAGCCAAGAGCAATCAATATTGGCTCAGCGGCAGAGACAACAGCAATTACACCACAGCAGCGCGCCGACCTAGACACGTACGTACAGCAAGACTTGGATATGTACACATGTAGACATGCCCTAACATATCAAAAGTAGCAGTATCCCAAAATTTAGTTCGATGATCGCTGGTGAGCTAGAGTGACAAGTAATAATTTCAGAGACAATCCTATTGGGCAACACTAGCACAACTACAACCGGCTCAATGTTTGAAAATTACGATCCTGATAACCAGCAAACTAAATGCAGTTGGAACCAGTGTGGATACCTAGAGATCACGGAAGATCGCGGCATACTAGATTATGACGTCACCATGTTGTTTGTGCTGGCCATATTTTTGTTGAACGTCTGTGCCGTCTTTGCAGCGTTCCTCTATTTCTCGCCGGACCCAAAATTTGTGTGTTGCAAGCGGAACTACACCCCTAAACTCAAATCACCCACTTCCTCCGGCTGCTCCAGCCCGCAGACTGCGATTGAACTAAGAGAATTCAGCGATCTGACTAGAATGGAGAGCTTTCACTCCTCCTCTTATAAGTTAATCGACAAGAAAACAGTGGAATTTTGAACGCAACTGCCGACTATTCCCATAAATCACAACTATTGTATTGTACTGTACCGTACAGAAACAGTAAATAGAGTATGGAATGTTGTAAAAATAAAAAATGATCATAGGAAACGCGCACATCTAGCTGATTGACGAGGCTATAAACATAAAATTAATTATTAGTAGTGGCATATTATTATACATGTACAGTACGTACATATCTGAACTTAACAATAAATGAGGAATATGCTTACTGAAAGGCACGTTAATAGCTGGTACTGTAATTGTCCAAAGTACAAAAAGCTCTTCAAACTACGGCTTCAACAAGTTTTTTTAGTACTTTCGTATTGTCATATGGGCAGCCTACATAACTCAATTCAAACTACGTACAATACAACCAGACATGGACAAAGTGCGCTAAGGAGGGTTGACCCCTCTCAGGCTCTGACCTCCCCTCAGGCTCCGCTACCCCTTCAAGAATTTTATCAAAATTATGATAAAAAGTATGCTAAGATTTGGTGTAAATGAGCACTGAATAACTTATTTCAACCAATTTTAGCGAAAAATAGGCCTAAAATCCTTGATTTTAGTAAAACATCGGACATTTTTGCTTACCATCCCCCTCAACCCCCTCAGGATTTGAACATTTACCGCTCCCTCCGCCGAAGTGCTAGCCCATGTCTCTGACTACAACAAAATATACGTAGGCATAGATAGCAAATTCCGGCCATACGTATATGGGCCGGAAAAATCCGGAGGCGGGTCTGGAGGTGGTCTTGGGGGTAGGACGGCTGGCAAAGAAGAAAAAAACGCCTATTTTGCCTTTAAAAAGCGAGAATTTTCTCCCTCCGTGCGTGGGAGGGGGTGGGGCATAGCCGGCCGAGGGGCTATTGACCTTCGAGTAAAGGGGATAACGCCCTACACCCCGGCCCACGCATGATTCCGGCCACGACAAAACCTCAACTTCTCCGTAAAGTGATGTTTTCAAATTTTGAGGAACATAAAAAACCCTATCGTGCTTTTGAAGATGAGATAACTTTTGAAATTTTTTCCGCCCAAACAGGAAACTTGAAAATTTTACACCTCCACAAAACACACACACAATTCAGGCTGCTATAAGTTGAAAGTTTCTTCTAAATATACAACGAAGGGTCGCTGCCGGCCACTCTCAGACTTTGACTGATGCTGGCCGAGCGAGAGGACAGCTCCTCCTCTTCGATCCATCTGAAAAAGTGCACGTTCTTGGGAATGTAGGGCTGGTTTCGCAGCTGCTCTTCGATTTCCAGGAAGTTTCTCAGGTCCTCCAAAGTAATGCCGTCCTTTCCTTTGTTGCGCTTCAGAACCGAAATCAACTTCATCGCCTCCTTTATATCGTCGCTCATATTCATAAACGCTCCCTTGGCCCCTTTGAACTTGCGACCGAAGTAGTGCAACTTGGTGAAGAGAACCTTCAGCTGGTTAGAGGCCAGATCGACGCACATCGTAATCACTGCCAGCCCCACAATAACGTAGACCACTATTAAGATCAGGTAGACTGCACTGTTGACCAGAATGTTGCCCAGTCCGATGGTAGTGATGGTGCTGTAGCTAAAGAAGAAGCCGTACATGAAGCTCCAGCTGGTTCCGAGCTCCCAGGAGGTGAACAAGTAGCCGCCGATGGCGCAGTAGCCCATAATCAGCGCGAAGTAGGCAAAAATAGGAAGTTCTATGTGGTCGGGGTCTTCCTCAAACATCTGGTCCACCTCGTCCGACCGTCGCACGTCGCCGTTTTGCTTGGATTTCTTCGGTCGCACTAGCTTGCGCCACTGTTGCACTGTCTTAGAGAAGGAGCGCGTAACCATCTCGCTGAGGAACTTGCCGATGTCGGCCGCCGTTATGAACATCAGCGGAATCCCGACCAGACCGAAGAAGACCGTAAAGATGCGTCCGACGTCCGTGGCCGGAGTCACGTGCTCGTAGCCTATAATCTAATGTTCAGCAACGAACCTACATTTTGTATGTAACGGATTTTCAAAATATAGAGCCAAACCTCGACTTATGTAGAAGTATGTACTGTGTATGTATGGTACGTATGTGTCTACATTTCCTTAAATAGGCCCATACATGTAACAGGGGGTTTGCCCCACCCAACTTAGGGCAAACCCCCGATAAGGCTCCGGAGACGATTTTTCCGGCAAGTAATTTTTTCAGCAAATTTTGGGCTTTGTACCCCTTTGCGACAACAACTTGCCCCGCCGAGTGGTGAACGTGCGAGTACCGCACAGAGGCTTTGAAAACTAAACGATGATGTGTACGGGCACCTTGTTTCGGTCCGGCCCGGCCCTGTCCGGCTCGTCGGGTTTTGCTTTGTCTGACTTTGTTTGTTTGAAGTTTTATAAGCTAAATTAAGCGATGACCTTTGAAAATTGACATTTTGAAACAAAAAACGCCGCATGCTTCTATTTTCTGCTTAATTCTCATTCAATTTCTAAAATTTCTGCTTTGGGCATGCTCGGTCTGGCCCACCTGTCAAAAAGTTATGCCCGGTCCGGCCCAAAATTCTCAACGGGCAGCCTAAACCACTACAATTGTGCCGGGTTCCAGCCAGTACGGGAACAAAGCACACGGATGGGCAAGCTGTCGGATCCGAATTTGAAACAAAGCTCAAAGTACATACGTGCTAAAGGTACCATACCAAGTGCTCAAAGACTACAGGCCGAATGATTGAAAGGCAAAAATTTCATACCAGTAGCAGTGATAACGGTGAGCGCATAGATGAGAGCGGCGGCGAAGCTCCAGCGAGGGGTGTCCGGTTGTTGGTGCGTCCACAGTTGCTTGTCATCGGCGAATCGGTCGTCGTACTCGTGTGCGGCCGACAGTTGCCGAAGCAGCGGAACCATCGTATCGTTTACCTACAGTTTTATCGTCTTAGCGAGCTCGGAAACTATGTAACATTCAAAAGATTCTGGACTGGAAATAACAGTTTTATAGTATCGTTTCTCGCACCAGACAGGGGCAAACGAGCTCCCTCAGGATTTCAGCCGAAAATGCTAGCCTACTCTGCTCGTAGTACCTCACCGCAGACATGGGTAAAGGGGGGGCTGAGGGGGAGTTGGCCCCCTCAGGCTCTGACCTACCCCCTCAGCCGGCCGCTCCCCCCTCAGGAATTTTTTTGGAAGAATTTTGTATTGAAAATTGGTATCCGCCCATTTCGTCCCGACCGTTTCGTCCCCTTGCTGTTAGTCCCGGCTGTTTCGTCCCGACCGTTTCGTCCCGGCCAAGTTTTAATGTGACCGTTTCGTCCCGATTCACAAAGTGAAACATGCACATCCAAGGCGCGAAAACCAAATCGTCCATACTTTTAAACAGAAGCCAGTCTGTCATATGTACTCATACAGTAATAAAGCCATGCATAATAGCATCTGTACACAGTAACAATACTATGCTCTGTACGGCCGGGACAGTTGGTGTAGTGGTTTAGGTCGCAAAGCCCTATGCGCGTGGTTAAAGTAATTTTATTAAAAAATAAACAGAACAAAATGCCCTAGACTGAGACCAAACAGATAGGGGTGGGGACGGGCCGCTAAACGGCGACTTACACCCTACTCCGACAAAATTAACTAAAATCGGTATTATAAAGAGCGTTGCGGAAGGCTCGCGGCAAATTAACACACTTTATACTGGTGACCACGTGTGTTGAGATTATAAAATTTGAAAAACAAATCAACAGGGAGGACAATTTGTTCGTAATTAATTTGTACACCATTACAAGGTCAGGAACTATTCTTCTTTTTTCTAAAGACTCCAAACTGAGCAATCTTAGCCTTTCGGAATATTCAAAATTCACCTGGATTCGGCGAGTAAATAATCTCTGTACTCTTAATAAATATGGATTCTAGACCTCTGAAGCATATTCTAACTTAGGACGAACAAAAGTTTTGTACAGTTTTTGTACAGTTTGATAAGAAAATCCTTAGTCTTAGTTTCAAAACATTTAAAAATAAGGTTAACCAATCTAAACCCGTTTACTGCAACTTGATCAAAATCATACCAACCAAATTCAAACTAAATTAGCTAGTACTATGCCATACCACATCGAATTCAAATCGCCAAGTTTATACTATACCATACCATATCAAATTCAAACTTTGAATTTGGTAGGCATCCCTGGGGATAGCTGCATTCTCTCTGCCCAATGATGGTCGTGCGTTCATCCACTCGGCGGGACAAGTTTCTTGCCGCAAAGAGTTGGTCGTCGGCACAAAGCCCAACCCAGGCCACCGAAAGCCACTGTGTGCCTGGCATTTGACCTCTCGGTGAGTTGTGGCGCATTTGGCATTTGATTTTGCCGCCGCCTTTGCAATATACTGTAGTGAGCAGCGGGACGAAACGGTCACGCTTAAAAACCGGCCGGGACTAAACGGTTGGGACGAAACAGCCGGGACGAACAGCAAGGGGACGAAACGGTTGGGACGAAACGTCCTACAACCTTGAAAATTATGATAAAAATATGCCTGGATTAGGTGTAAATCAGCTTAGAATAGCTTATTTTAATGAAAAATAAGCCAAAAAACCTTGATTTTAGGCAAAAATCGGGCTTTTTGGCTTACCAACCCCTCAACCCCCCTCAGGCGCTCCTACCCCCCTCAGGAATTGAAAATTCTACCCCCTCAGCAGAAATGCTAGCCCATGTCTGCCTCACCGTACATACAGTACCCTCTTGTACCTACCGTACACACCATCCGCCAAAAGGGAAAGGGGTTAGGAGCCAGACTGAGCCATACTCTAGGGGTCGATCACAAAATTCACCAAAAAAGCAGCGGCTTCGGGCCTATCGATATTCCGGACTGAAATACAGCTAAAAGTCGTTGTTTTACAATCAATTCTAGGAAGCAGACTGAGGATTTAAAAAAGGTGCAAAAACTGGGTAAAAAATACTGCGTGTTAGAAAATTCGGAGGGGTTGCCGACTGCGGGGTATTCTGGCCACAGTGGGTGAGGGCAGAGCCCAAGACTCCCTGTTACTGTACATGTACTGTATACTGTCGCAGTGCCTAATATTTAAAGGTGGGTTCACATGGTCGGTCGGCGTCGGCAACGCGGCAACTCGGGAAATCGACCCCAATTTGAGTACAAACATAAGCGTGCAGCAGTTCACATAGTCTGTAATGCGTCTGGAGCCGTTCCAGACGGCTAAAGACTTGCCGATGACTTGCCCAAATCCCAAATCGCCACGAACGCGATTTACAACCTTTTATGGCCGCCAAGCGTTCCCGACCGATTAAACAGTGTGCTGAGCATGCGACCGGGTTCACACAGGCGCGGTCGGTCGGGGATGGACAGGCGCTAATCACACAGCGGCACTGCTGACCAGAACACTTGAGCAGCTGTAGATAAACCGTTTTAAGCAAAAAGCAGATAGTCACTGCATGCATATTACTTTTCGCTGCGCTCTCTGTGAAATCGAGAGGCGAAAATCGAGCTGTCACTCTCTGAGCCAAAAGCACCGAAATCAAACTTGGGCTTTTCCATTCAGAAAAATTTCGCAAAGATGTCTCCGTAGATAAATCCACAACCCTGCCTCAGCTTTATGCCTCCGTTATCGCTCATAGAACGGCCCATTCTTTCACCGGTACAGCGTAAATGACTCAAATGCCTGTGCTCACTAGACTTTTGGGGCGTCAAAATACCGTAATTATCAGGTAGGCCGGCCGGTTCCAGATGCGGACAAGAGACTATGTGAATTGCGTTTTAACCCAGTTTTTCTCCACCGCTATACCGACGCTGGGCCCCGATATTTTGCCGATGGCGTTGCCGACGCCGACCGACTATGTGAACCAACCTTAAAGTGTACCTCTTGTCTCAGAGGAGTCGGCGAGTTGCGACAAAAGTTGACGGTGTTGTTGATAATAAGACGATAAAGGCTGGTGATACTGTCGTATTTCTTCAATCGAGTGTCCAGCTCATCATTAGCCTCCAGCAGTTGAAATATCAAAGCTCCCCCACCGATGTAGCTCAGAAGCAAGGCCATCAGTCCGAGATGCGGCACGAGGATCTTTACGGTCTGAAACCAATTTACCACCTACATTAGTTAAATTTTAATTATGGCTCTATAAGGCACCTGCACAAAGCGTTCGGTTCTAGTTTTGGCAGTGTGCGCCTCTGCTTGTAGCTGGGAGGCCTCAAGCAAGTCGACAAATCCGGGCAGCAAACTAAAGTTGACCAGCGCCCTCCTACCCCCGTGTGCGGCCTGAGGCATAAGCATAGCGGTCGGAATTATGATTTTTGATCGGCTACATAGCTAGTACGTTTAGCTAAATAGACAAGACAGGAAATAACGTTTCCGCTCGCAAATTGGGCCCAGTTTTGCCGGCGCAATAAATGTAAATCGATGTGTGGCCGAATATAAATGCGATGTCAGACGAGCCGCCCCGATCGGATTCGCTAAAACCAACCAACCTTGATCACCCTTTCCTTCAGAGTCTTCGGTTCCTCGTCCTCGACCTCTCCCGACGCGCCGGCGCCCAACTCTTCGCCTCCCGACGGTACTGTTCCATCGGTTAAGGGCAGTTCTTCCCATTTGACTCCTCGCTCTAGAATACAGATCAGATTTGCTTTTTTGTGCTTAGAAATTTGAAAATCTCTCTCTCACCTATACCAGCGATAGCACCTGCAAACTGGCGGAAACCTGTGAAATCTTTCCAAGACACAAAAGCCGTCATTACGAAAAACTTAGGCCGTTTGCCGAAATTGGACAAAGAATTAGAGCATCATACATGTACTAGGTGGGTTTGGGGATTAACTCATCACCCCCACCGAGACAGAAATGACCCAAAAATACAAGTACTAGTAGCAGCTCCAACAAGCTAACAAACTGACTCAGAAATCACTAATTTTTAGCTTAAAAAGCCTCTGTTTACCGAATTCGGCCTTTCCACGGCTTATATTTAAGACAAATCGGTGTTTTAGAAGCCTTATCTGTCGTTTTTTTGTTGTTTTTAGCGCTAAAACGCTATTTGGCATCTTGAAGCCTCATAACTGAACAAAACGTGCTAAAAACGCTAGAACTTTTTTAAACTCTGGACTCTGCTGGGCAACCCCCCGAATTCGCTCATGTCGATAACCCCCTACCCGCAGGCGGCCCGTACCTATCATACATGTAGGAGGGGGGGTTTGGGGGGGTTTAGCCCCCCAGGCCCGATTTTCGGCAAAAAACCCCCCCCAGCCGAATTCTGGGGGGGTTTTTTCTGAAACCCTATTTTGGGTTACATTACAAACTGCTAAAATTCAGGGTTTCAAGACTTATATACCGTAATTTAGCATTTCAAAAGCCCTAAATAGGGTTCCGGAACCCTATTTAGGGTTTCAGAAACCCAAAGTAATGCCTCCGGAACCCTAATTTGGGTTTCACATAGACTAAACAGGGTTTCTGAAACCCTAAATAGGGTTCCGGGACCCTAATTTGGGTTTCAAAAACCCTAAATAGGGTTCCGGAACCCTAATTTGGGTCTCAAAAACCCTAAACAGGGTTTCAGTGCCCTAATTTTTGTTTCAAAATCTCTAAATAGGGTTCCAGATACGCATTTTAGCTGTATTCTGTCGAGTAAAATAGAGGTTTTTTGCATGTTTTAAAGCAAAAACATGTTTTTTGCACGTTTTTAATAAAAAATAGGATTTTCTGCACATTTTAAAGCAATAAATAGGGTTTTAAAGGGAATTTTTGCACTTCTGACAGGATTTTTACCCGATTTTTAGTCCTCAAAACCCTGTTTTGAGCCCAAAAAAAGGTCGCTAAAACCCACTTTTGGACACCAAAAAAAGGTCGCTGAAACCCCCTTTGGAAATAGTGCTGAAACCCTATTTTGGATCTGGAAACCCCCCCCCCCAGCCGAAAACCCAGCTACATGTATGGTACCTATTACATGTATGGGTTGAGAGCGTGGGCCCTACGACAGGGAAGACAAGGGGCTAAGCTGAGTCAAGATTACGAAGATTTATTCAAGTGTCAGCGCATTAGCAGCGCCAGACTCGGATTTCCGGCCCATCTTTGAAATGTAAACAGAATAGATTAAAAGACGCTACCTCCAAGAGCTCTGGAAGGGACGCCAAGAGGAGCTCCTATGCTCAGATAGTGTTTCTGTAGAAGAGAGTAGGTGAGGCCGGCCCCAATCGAACCCATGCTAATGCAGACACAGACAAATACTACGTATGTAGTTCCGGAAAACTTATCAAAGATTGATTAGAAGGCGATTGCTTGATCGCAGTCGTATTAATTGCTTGCACACAAATTACGCCGCTTTGACATTAATAACTGTCCACCTCGGCTTGTAGAAGTGGCAACTTTGATTTGAACTGCCAGAGCAGCTCAGACCGAATTGCAAATGCAAATACGTAACCCCCTTGTTTAACTACTGCGTCCTTAGTTACCGAGACCATATAGATACATCATACATTGAATAGCCTCCCAAGAGACAGGTGTGATGACAGAGTATCATAGGTGCTAAACTGTCCCCAAGTCCCGGTCTAATTATCGCCAGCCTTTCTTTCTTTCGCTCACTTTCAATCTATACCGGTTTTTTTGCCAAATTATGCTCTCAAAAGTTAGGCTTATTTTTGTTTCAACATTTTTTGTGTCTGAAGGATGTCAATTGGCAGTTTTGGCATGTAAAATACGTGAAAACACGCAAACACATTACGAAAAACGACGTAAATTGAGGGAAAATCGAAACAATGAATGCATGAATGCAACATGTGATACTATTTGCACGATCACAATTCATTGACAAACAGCATTGACAAGCAGAGCAATTGTATTTATCTCTGTTCTATTGCATTTGACTGAAAACGTCTGAAAAATGAAGTTTCCATGAATAAGCCCATGGGCTTATATTCGGTTTCAATGTTAACGAGGGCCAAACAGTGCCAATACCTAAAACAACCCATGGCTTATTTACGGAAAACGCCGTGCGTGCGCATGCCTTTGGATCAAACAATACCAATCAGTTAAAAAATTTCAGAATTTTAAGTTCATGCATTCATTACCATGCGCGTGTGTTTGTGTGTTGTCTTTTACTGGTGACCCGATTCATAAATCTTCTTCATTGGTACAGGTTGCTAAAAACCGTGAATTTACTTCATACATGTCGTTGGGGTTTTCCGAAAGGGGACCTTTTTCAAAGTCAAAATAATAGGGTTTTTGGATCAAATCCAAAATGAGTTCTGCGACTTTTTTTCGTTCCAAAGGCGGGTTTTGTCGACATAGTGACGACAATAAAAAGCTGTTTTGTACTCAAATTACGTTTTGAATTTCTTGAATTCCGAATTCAAGGCAAAACAAAATCCATAAAAAATTAACAAACTGAAAAAAAACAAGGAGAAAATCGCAGTGTGCTGAGATCACTCAATTTAAACGTTTACAGACCCGACTCACTGTTTTCTTTTTGACGAGCGACCAACCAGTCAATATTGTAAATGAGACCGAGAGGTAACAGATCCGCTTGCTCAAACTAAAGCTAGAAGTAAATTCCTGTTTTTTTTAACAAACTGTGTATGTTCCCTGTTGCATAGCATTTAAAAAATGCAACGTTTTCAAAGCCCACGTTTTCAGAGTGCCTGCAATTTTGATGCAGACGAGAAAAACGTAATAAATCAATGCTATACACACTAAGGGCATTATATGAAATTGATCTTTTGATGTTAGCATCAGCATACCATAGTAGTAGTAATAAGTAGTAAGTTTATTTCGCCCAAACACAGAAAAAGAACGAAATACAAATGTTGGGCGCGGCATACAGACGACCACGTATGGTCTTATGTTGCCGAAGTTAGATCAAACATAGGCAGGGCAGGCTACCAATTCTTTTTGTAAATAGACTAAGGGAATTTGAATTGACAACTTCACTAGGTAAATTATTCCATAGCCGGATGGTTCTGACTGCGAATGAGAACTTTCTACAGTTGAGGTTTTTCTTTAACACAGGTAGATACAGTTTCTTATCATGACCTCTTGTACGCATGGTTTTAGCCCATTCAAAATAGTCTTCAAAACGGGTAGGGTACAGTTCGGTGTGGCCGTTTGGGTGTGGGCCGTTTGGGTGCGGCCGGTTCGGTGTGGGCCGGTTGGGTGCATGTCCCGTTTCGGTGCAGGGCCGGTTCGGTGTGGGTCGGTTCGGTGTGGGTCGGTTCGGTGTGGGCCGGTTGGGTGCGACATAGTTCCGGCAGGTCCGTGTGGTGCTTTGAGTGTGACCTGTTCAGTTCCAATTAAGAGGCTAATGAGAGGTGTCAATCACTCACACAATAGATCTGAGACAGCATAGCTATGCCGGCTTAGGCATCAATTAACCCTATCGAAATGACCACCCCTTTCTCTGCTTTTCCCGGATTTGCAAGTACCGGAGTTTTCCACTTAGTATCCCAGGGGATATAACACGGAAAATCACGTTTCTCAGTGAAAACATTGCCGCCAGTTAATATCCGATATTAACTGGACAAAGCCGTGGGATATTAACTGGAAACGGCATGGGATATTAACCGGAACAATGTTTTATCATACATACAGTATACTTGTGTAGAGAAAATTATCACAAATTTGACATAAACATTGCCGCCAAGTAATATCCCATGGGATATGAAGCGGAATAAGGGTCCATGTAATATCCCAGTGGGATATTAAGTGGAAATCTCCGGTAGGAGATTCGGATTCATTCCGAGGCTATCGATCCGCACTAAAGGTTCAGGTTCGCAGTTCAGAATGGACGTTTTTGGTTCACCTCAGTCGAACCAAAAAAATGCAGAACTTTCCATGATCATTTCTGTACCTAGCTGTTCTGTGCCTATAAATTGCGACCTTTTTTTCGATAATGGTCGTGCATTTATTGAGTCAACCAGTTGACGAACTGATCGGTCGGTGAAACTGATCAGCATTCCTATCAATGTCTGTGTCGGATCACACTGACCAGCTTAGTACGGCCGCCGGTAATCGCGACTGCAGTTTCATGGTTCCCACTTTTAAAACTGACGCAGCAGGTGCTACTCACCCCTACTGTCTCTACAGTAATTAACGGAAAGTCCGTACGCATAAACTCTGTAGCTAGGTAAGGTAGCACATCATTATAAGTTCATCGATCAACATTCTAAAATCAGTGTATTCGTGGTTCTAACGGAATAAAAAAGCGTGTGTATTTGAATACTGTGTTCTGAGTAAGAAGAGTAAATTTTCAGTACAGAGAACTCCTCTCTCCTTGCCTTTAGGATCTAAAGAATACAGCTTTGTTGGAGTAAAAGAAAATACAAAGCAAATGCAGGGGTCGTCTTAGTAGAGTGTAGTGGTGGGTGGTAGAGCAACACAAAGCCAAACAGTAAACACTCAAACCAAACCGACCTGCACCGAACTGGCGCACACCGAATCGACCCACACCGAAACGGCCTTGCACCGAAACGGGACACACACCAAACCGACCCACACCGAACCGGCCGCACCCAAACGGCCCACACCCAAACGGCCACACCGAACTGGGCGGCACCCCTTCAAAACGCATATCATTCAATCCGTACACAATTCGGTATACGTACTGTAAGTCAATGATAATACGTCGCGTTTCTAGAGTCTCCAAGTCAAATTTACGAAGTCGGTGAGTATAGAAACCCTGCATTTCATTTTTGTTCAGCCGCAGTGTAAACGACCTCTGGACGCTCTCCAAAACTCTAATATCCTTCACTTTAAAAGGATTCCAGACTGGGGTGGCATACTCTAATTTTGGACGCACGAATGTTTTGTAGTACAAATGAAGCAAAAAATCAGGATTTCTACTACAAAAAGCTGCAAATATCAATTTTGATTTTACTGCAGCCTCTTTAATAGTATTCACACTTGTACGTAACAGGTCATCCGCCGGGGGAGTGGGTCTGGGGCCGGCCGGGGGTCTGAGCCTAAATTCTAGCGAGGGGTTGGGCACTAAAAAACGCTCAAAAATCGTAATTTTTCGACTAAAAATCGTAAAAAATCGCAAATTTGGGCTCAAATACAGCTAAAAACTGCTGTTTTACAGCCCACTTTAGTGTTTGAGATTTAAAAAAATCGCAAAAATTTGCTCAAAAAATTACTTGCCAGAAAATCGTCTCGGGGGGCCTGGCCAAAGTCGGTCGGGAGGCAGACCCCGGACCCCCTGTTAACCAAAATTTTACACTGCCATGGAAAATACGTATTTTATAATTTACCGTTACCTAAAGAATCGGCATATTGCGCGACCGAAATCGATACCAAAATCCTGCGTGCCGTTCGAATGGAAGTGAGAATAAACATAAAGAAAAAGGTTTGGGCCGAATTTCGTAATCAAAGGCTGGTAACCGGTTCAGTGGCTTCTGGAACAATAGCTTGTTGGCAGACGAACACTTTTTTAAAGAGGATCTTTGATGTCTCGAGACAGCTGTTTTGCCGCTCCTTACTACGTATATGAATTGAGCCACCGCAAATTGGATTAGAAATGCGATAAATTCTAGCAGACAAGGAAAGAGAGGGTCTATCTGCTATAATTAGCAGCGTACTACGCACTCTACCTACGTATGTACGGTGCTACACGTAATGTACGTATGTAGTTGTATACGTAGCTCAAGCATTTGTTGAGAAATTATGACCGTCAATTTTGAGACTTAGAGTTTAGAACAAAATATCGCACGTTTACAGTAGTTTGAGAGTAAAGCCCGGTTCACATTGTCGTGAACTAAAAACTAAGGCGTGAACTACAAAAATCTGGAATAGGAACTAAGAACTAATGGTGGGCCGTTCACATTCTGAACTAAGAACAAAGCTAAAGGCCGCACTTTTTGCTGTTGTAGTAGTTTAAATAAAGGCATGGTTTCAAAATTTGTTGACCAAATTATTGTTTTAGTCTTCTAAACAGTGAACAGATTGAATTACATGAGTTTGCGCTGCCGTGGCTCAAAAAATTAAGCGATCTTGGATGCTTTGAAACGAAGCCTCCTGACGTGCATCTCCCAGTGTCTTCTATTTGCTCCAAAGAAATAGTATCAACGATTTTGTAGACGTACTACACCGAAAATATGTTTATATGCCCTTTTTTCAAAGAGTCTTTGCCGGGTGTTTTGCATGTTTAATGTAGAAAACAGGGGTTTTCTGCTCTGTTGCATTCAATTCTTGTATTGAAATTTGGTCTGAGAGAGCCTAGACATCTTTCGAAGCTCTTGCTAATAAGGCTAGGGTCAGCATTAGTGGTTAAAAATAGTTTCCAAGGCCTAAAACACACACGCGCCCGCGGCCGCAAAATCCTTAGTTCATCAACTAAAAGTTGAGCTTAGTTCAACTCGCCTTACATAGTTCTTAGTTTCACGGTTAGTTCTTAGTTCTTAGTTGACAAGTGTGAACCGGGCCTAAGGAGCAACGTTAATATTTTCTGCCAACAGGTGCAGCGTTTTACAAAACGTTGTACACGTTATAAAACACTTACAATGATATGATTTCATTGTATCATATCATTGTACTACTACAGAACAATATCGTAGGGATGATTTCGAAACTTTCGAAAATTGCAACCGTGTTTCTCTATTACTAAAACAGAGAAACAACTACATTGTAATTGAAACCGAACAGTTACAAATCAACTGAACAGGTAATTTATGATTTACGGAGTTTTGGTTCATTTCTTACCCTCAGTCGAAGTAGAGGCGAGATAGTCTACGGAGGGGCGAGCGTGCGGCAACAAAAGATCGGTCTCATGCAAATGTTCCTTCAATATTTCAAGCACGCGGCCGGCGGCTGTGGTGCCCATTAGGCAAAAAGTGATCAGAACCAGCAGCGCTCATCAAAATTGTAGCCAGAGAACACGGTTCATTTGCGCTTTATGGCGGCGCTGCAGTCTGGGTACAAATGACACGTCAAAACTCCGGTCAACTAGCAACATTGGGCCTGGCAGTGCACGAATAGCTTTATAAATCAGAGCTACGAAAGTTACATTGTACGTACGTCGGCTGGTCGCCAGGCGATTTGCTAATTCGAAATTGGGTGCTGCAGGAGGGACGGAACCGAGATTAATGAGCGCCAAAGCACGGTAACCAGCAATAAATCATAATTTAATATGCATACACTACACGCACTGGCACACTACTCGCCCGGCCACTGATGAGATTTGGACCGAGCGCTTAGGAACTAGTCCATAATAAGTAAGTGCACAGATTACTGAGTCGTTAAATGGACATAAAGCCAAAGGAAAAAAATTAACAAATGTAGAAATCTAAGGAGAAAATTTTCTGGAAAAAAAACTTTTTTTCGGTTCTTCCAAAATCTCTGAAAAAAAAAAAAAAAACTCCAGCTCTAGTTCTGTTCCGTTCCGTCTACCTGTTCTTATTGGTTCGCCTTCCTGTGGCTTTTCAAACCAAATCAGAATTTTCAAATCAGAATATGTTTTATACCAAATGGGCAAATTTTACTCTACTGTCTGACTTTTGTTCTATCGTGCCAAATTTAGTGCTTTTCTGCTGTTTTGTACATTTTTGAAACAGTCTAGCCCATACTATATGCCACAGAACCCCTTTTATTAAATAAAAACTGCAAAACACAGCGATTTTTATGAGTTTTTCGGTAAATCGCGGTATATGATTCCCGATCCTTAGGAAAAACCGTTTTTTTATGGGAAAAAGACCTCATAGCAACCTTGAGTCGGTTGCGGTTTATGTATTGATATGGAATAGAGGCACGTTTACTCAGAAGCAAACCCACCTCGATCAGCATAGGAAATGGTGGATACGCGGCTAACAGTGCGATGTTTAAGCGATCGTCGTCTTGAGGAAGACCTCTGCAGTCTCCTTTGAAAGTAAAACTCAGCTAACATTTCTGACACAGACCTCCAGTGCACAACGAGCCTTCTAGTATGCTAGTTGAGAAAGAAATTCAATTTTGGACTCGCTCAATCAGGCAGTGAAACAGTGACTGCTAAACTGGAAACGCCACTAACCAATTTAGCTATACTGGCCTGGACTGACCAGAAAATATAATTTGACCTGACAGTACAACACATATGTAGCTGTTCATATGTAAATTAATCGGACATCACTCGACGGCCTAACCTCAGTGTTATTGCATGAAACCATTGTACTGCAAAACTTCTATAGTAGAAAAGAGACCAAACAAGAGGTCTTGGACTCAACCTACCCACTTCGGTGGCAGACTTAGAAAGTTTGGACTCTTATTTTTCTTGGATGCTTTAGAGCCAATGCCTTAGCCAGGGGGTGTAGGGTGGGTTGGGTACACCCCCTTTGCGATGGAAGTAGGAAGAGAAACTGTCAAAATAGGAGAAACGAATGAATCTCGTACTAAAACTGTCAGTGTTATGCTCATATGCCTTTTAAATACGTTCTGAAGGCTAATTATTAAAAATTCCCTTACCTTGGCAACTTTTAAAATTTTACCGTTTGGAGCTCGCTTGGGGTTTTCCTAACACGAACATACAGATGGAGATTCTAGTTGGATAATAAAGCACGGACATGTGTACAGTAGACAGACAACAGTACCTTTGAAATGGACTGCATACTTGCGCGGTATGCGCGGTTGGTCTAAGGCGGTCATTTTGCGGTAAACAGTCTCGGCAATCATTTTAAGAGGTCGGGGGACCAACAAAAGCGAGAAACAAAGACTGCCAGTGAGTTGCTGATGGCTTTGGCCGGTCGGCGCAGAAAAATTTGTGTTTTCGGCTCAGATTTCACGCTTTTTGCTGCACGGACTAGTCTAGTGGTGAGGATGAGCTGAGCTGATAAATAAGAGAGACATCGTTTCTATAATGAGGACAGGAACACCGACAACAGAATGGAATAATGAATAGAAGCATGGACAGGTTTTGGTTTCGATTTTGTGCCCACCAAATGATTTCAGCTTTCCGGCTACTTCTACTCGCACGCGAGCTTCCTGCCTCCTGTCCGCGCTGCGCTCAATCATTGCAAGGTCCAAATCACTATGCAACACTGTACAAGCGCATTAATCCTAGACCAAATCAGTCTCAGTTTACCCGAAATCAAGTTGAACCCCCAGAGAGAATACTATACGACATATAGGGTTGGGAAATGAGTCATGGTTATTTTTTCTTCAAATCTAAATACACGTAGAAATAAAAGGCATTAACAAAAAGGTTTACGTCATTTTAAAGAGAATTTCTTGGTCTACAAGAGAGTTTTTCTATTTTATAATTCAAATTCTATTCAATTTCATTTGGTCTATTTTAGGTCATTAAAAGTGCAAATGTCAAGTGCTCAGAACAGAACTGAGCGCATAGGTTTTCGAGAAAAATTTGTTCAAAACTAAATTAAAGCAGCTTATGACAAACGTCTAACGGAATACCTTTAAATCCGACTGACTGCAAGGGCACAAAGAAAATATTTCCGCGGTCCAGTGTCTCAGTGATACTGTAGGCTCGACTCTTTTTAGAGCGGCCAGGCACTGCCAGCGATTTCTTTGGCAACGGCGCCACCACCGAAATGCGTCGTTCGTCCTCATCAGACATAGCGCGATTAATCAAGGAACTTGGGCGAGTGAAGGAGAGAGGGTCAAATGACTGCTGGGATAGAAATATTAGCGGTCTGGCAGATGTTAGCGCAGCAGTTTTAAAATTCTCGCAACTGTTCGCTTTTAACTGACCTTTTTTGACAGTTGTGTTTGGGCGTCAGGCAAACAAAACGACGTTTAACGACTTTGAATCCATTTAGCCTGTTTTAGAATGGAAGCATTAGGAAAATGTCAAACATAAATATTTTAGTATTATTCTGAAAATTAAGCTCACCACGGAATTCGATAGTTTCCAGAGGTACAAAGAAAAAGACGTTCGGAATCGGAATGGTTTCTAGATCCCGGTATTTCCTGAAGCCGCAATGTATTTAGCCTATTTTAGGATGGAAGCAGGAAAATGTCAAAATATTTATTTTAGTTTTCTTCTAAAAATCAAGCTCACCACGGAATTCGATAGTTTCCAGAGGTACAAAGAAAAAGGCGTCCGGAATGGTTTGTAGATCCCGGTATTTCCTGAACCCGCTCACTCTGCCAATTCCTTGCTTCGATTTCCTGGACATTACTGTAGCCACCGATGTTTTGGAGCCGATCGTACTAACTGACAGCTTCTCTGGCGACTCTCGCAGGCTCATTTTGTTCTTTAGGTCGTTAAAGAGTGTGCCTTTTGCGAGTTTTCAGTTAAAAGTCCTTATAAATTGAAGCCCCATTCCAACACCACAGCTCTGCTCTAACGAACGTCCACATACAGCACATGTAACAGGTCCGGGTTGGGACTGGGAGACGGGAGGGGATAGGGTAGGTGGTTTGCCTGCTAGGTGGGGTCCAAGGGGTTTAGCTCGGAGAGGGGGTTCAAAATTTCAGAAAGCTCCAGAACGCCTGGAAATGCGTTTTTAGCATGTTATTTCTGCCAAATAACGTTCAAGAGCTAAAAACAAGCATAAAATGACAGAAAGTTAAAGAGCTTCTAAAACATCGATTCGATCCTGAAAAATTTAAAAATAAATTAAATGTGGTAATTCCAAAACCAACAGAAATAATGTATAAAACGGACAGAGTTAATTTTGTTGTCGTTTCTGTAAATTTTTGCCAAATGACCTGGAATTTGGAGAATATTTGCTAAACTTCAGGCTCTTTTATGTGTTGTAGTTTCATGGATTGAGATTTGCATAGTCTCGCGAAACTAAGAATTATCCACAAAACTGTATTTTTTTTGCTTTCTTCAATCACAAAACAGATTCTCCGGATTTTCGTCGCTTTCATAAACTGCGTCAGTCTAAATGCATGAAATTTCAACACAAAATCCCCGAATTGGCACCTATGCTCCAAATTCCAGCCTATTTGACTAAGGTTTGCGAAAATTACAACAAAAAGAAATGCCTCCGTTTTGGGACAGTATGAGAAAACCAAAAAACTGCTATATAAAGCTGGAAGCTACAGTATACATAGAGGATGGCTTTATTAGCCAATACTGGCACTTGCTTAGCCATATATAGCTATAAAATAGCTCAGTCAAGCTTATAGCAAAACATGACTATGTAGCCCCCTTGACTTTAAGATAGTAACCCCTAAACGCCCAGGTCCAGCGAATAGGAGACACTTAACTAAACCGGAGCTTCTACATTGTACGGAATGCGGAAGGAAGAGGATTCTTTTATTTAGCAAAAGGAGGAGAAAAGCATGAATTTTCTCCAAACGAGCTCCAGGCAATACTTAAATTTTCTGAGAGAGGGGCTAATTTAGATAGAACAATTGGCAGTTAGGTATGATTCACAGACTAGAGCACAAGCAGTGGAGGGTGGTGGAAGAGGTTAAAAATGGTTAAGGACACTCTTTAACGACGTCTCTAAATTTGCTGTTCTAATCGTAAAGATACGGCTCAGCAGACGAATTGTCTCAGCTGTTCAAAAGTTGGCAGGTCGAATTTCGGTTTTTTGTATCTCCGTCACATTTCAGCCAGCCGCTGCTTGCTCTTTAAAGTGAAAACGAGCCAGCATTTTGCGAGCAAGTCAGAGTATTCAATTGAAAGACATTTAAAAATTAGATGGAGTAAGAATATTAGAAGACTTCACGATATAATTTTCAAAGATACTGCTATACATACCCTCGGGATGGGGACTTATGTACACAGAACTTATGTACATCAAATTGAAATGAAGGGTGAAAAAGAAATGCATGTGCAATAGCGCAGCTAGGCATTGAACCCAGCACTTTTGGGTTGCCGGTCCAGTGCTCTAACCACTAAGCTACACGCCGATGCCAGACCACAAAGACAGTATTTGAGAAAGCTAGCCAGTCATGAGGAGCGGGCACCAGTCACAAGCATCAAACTCAAGCTGAACTGCATCAATTTTGAAACCTCTACCAATACCTACGCACTGTATACCTTTCCGACGAAGAGAAATCTCTAGCAGGCCAGGAAATTTCTCGGCAATCAGTTGCAGTCTAGCTAGCAATTCATCAATGGACGACTCCTCCAACAAAAACTGGCCGCTGCTAGCAGCTTTATCGGCGAGCATTTCTACGAATCTATGCCTATATAGAAGGAAGGAGTGCTTTTAGCTAAGCGAGGGAAGTTATTAGACTACCATTAGGCCAAAGCCATCAACTGAATAAGAATTATGCAACTGCCGACACGCTGGCTACTTGACACTTATGCTTGGTGACACAACTAAGACTCATCAATCATTCAGTCCAAACTTATACAGCCAATCGTCACTTACTGCCAGTCTTGGGCCGCGGTGACTCTGTAAGACACAAAATTTACATAACGCGGTTAGTATCAACCCTAGTTCAGTTTGTAAGTACACTATGCATGTAGGGGTGCGTAACTTGCTATATGAGGCGACCGCAAATTACAGAAATTCACGACGCTTGCTAAAGTTGCCGGAAATTTTGTACTCCGACACAACCGCCCCACACCGCAATTACAAAAAAGATTTAGATTTGGTAGTTTTAGGCACAGATTTAAAACGAGGATTTAATTTAACCGTTTAAGTTTATGCTCTAGCTCAGCTTTAGACCTACTGTATGGTTGGGCTTAAGTTAAACAGATCAGGCTTAAGTTAAACTATTTGGCACCAACATCGGTTAGTTCAGTTATAAGATTTTGGCATCATTGATGCAAAATTGCACCTTATGTCTAGTAAAATCATAGTAAAATAGTAGTAAAATTAGTAAAATAATTAGTAAAACAAAAACTAGTATAATCAGAGCTGTTTGATAGTAAAACAAAAATAAAAATTAAATTGAAGAGCTGAATTTGTAGTAAATTTAGTAAATAGTAAAATAAAAATTCACTAGTAAAATAACAGTACCGGTCGGACGCTATAATTGGCGTGCTACTCTACTCAATAAATTCGTGTCGAAAACCGTTAACATTTTAAACGAACTGAGCTTCCGATAGATTCCCTTGGTGCATTTAAGGCTTAAAAATTTTTAGCCATCCAAACTAATTGGCCACTTCCGGAAAATGCTGGCTACGACGCCATTACACAAGCTTGGTTTAGGTGTTTTGTGTGCATACATTGTACTAGGTGTCTATGTATCTATCTGGGGGTTTTGTCTTCCTGTATCTTTTGAGTTCGTCAATCGATTTCATTGAAATTTTGAGACAACATGCACAAATCCTCAGAATTTTTACTCTCAAAGTTTTAGCCAAGTAGTCACTTCAACCACTAGTTATGCACTTCCAGTATGCTAACTTTGACCGCGGACGCTTACGGGAAGTGCTTAACTACGTAGCGGCTGAAGTGACAGATTTGGCGTTGAGAGTAAGAATGCTGAGGATTTGTGCATGTTGTCTTAAAAATTTTAGCCAAATTGATGGACGAATGCAAAAGTTACAGCAAAACGAACTGGATCATAGATACGTGGGACACCCTGTACATAGGTTGTACCTTCAATTCCGGGCTCCCGCGGTCTCAGCTCGGCGGGGGTGGCGAATATCGAAGAGGCTACATTAGCGGCGTTGCAGGCGACATAGGTGGCTCCGACCGAGCCCATTCCCTTGCCAGAACGCTTGCGTCTGGACTGGTCGTACAGCCATCCAGAGAACATTTTTACTGGCAGTTAAACTGGCCACAAACTGTGATTTCGCCACAAATTGGCCATTGATTGCGCTCCGGCGCAAATTATGCCCTGCTCCGACCAGATCACGATCTGCACTGCTCGCAAAACAAAACGTCAAACTGCTCCCGAGGGTCGGTGCGGGTGCCTCACCTCCGGCCGGGATCGATTGTCAGCTCTCCGGACTAGATCGCACCATCGAGACCCATTTAGCAGCACGTTTTGCAAATTCTGACACGCTTCTCGGCATGCAGCTGCCAAATTACGCAGTCAATTTGTCGCCATAGTTTCGTAATCACTTCCTGTCCTATTTAGCGTCTTGTGGCTGTGCATGGTGACTATATGTATAACTGCTATCATAAAGAGTTATTATAGAATATTGTAGAGTAAATCCCGAGAAAACAGAATGCATGAAAACGGCTGATCTGCCAAACCAAGGCTGTAGTGGGCTTGGCTAGCAATTGATGGTCTGAGGGGTTGCACAGGGTCCACAAAAAACAACCCAGCAGATTTTTCGCTGTTGCAACCGCAAATCTCAACCGATTTTAATTAATCCTTTTTAAATGAAAGATAAATAAATCCTTAAAAGACTGCTGAAATTTTCATTAATGTAGTCTGCTTAGTAGTTCTTGAGATATTGGCTCTCAAAATCAAAAACGTGATTTTGGCAGTGAACAAGACGGATTTTTTTATTATTCTGCACTTCGTAACAAAACGGATTCCTGCTACTGCTAAGCGCTATTGGAGGCTTTACTGGTGACACTTAAACTCGGTTTACTTCAACAGTAAAGTATCATTAGCCCCAGCAGTAGGAATCTGCTTAATTATGAAATGCAACGGAATCGCTCTTGTTCTTTGCCAAAATCTGTTTCGACTTAGAAGGCAAATATCTCAAGAACTAAACTGAGAAACTCAAAAAAATTGCACCCATCTTTGAAGAATTTTTCAATCTTTCATTCAAAAAAGGATTCTTTCAAATCGGTTGAGATTCACGGTTGCAAAATTAAAAATATCTGCTGGGTCGTTCTTTATCACTCTTGTTCATTGCCAAAATCTCTGTTTTGATTTTGAGGACAAATATCTCAGGAACAAGCAGGCTATCTTAATAAGCGTTGCATCAATCTTTCAAGAATTTATTTATCTTTCATTTAAAAAAGGATTCATTCAAATCGGTTGAGATTTGCGGTTGCTACAGCAAAAACTCTGCTGGGTTGTTTTTTTTGCGGACCCTGTATTTACAGGTGACTGTTAGACTTTTGATCATTAGTGACGCAGCACCATGTGAACAGAATTCAATCAAATCACACACAAACATAGTGCCAATCGCAACTTAAAACCTACCAATTTTCAGCTGCGTCCGTTGCTTAAAAAAGGTCCGTTTCACTTAGCGTTTATCCAACCCTGAAAACTGCTGCTTTGCGAGACCGTATCGATGACGGCTGTTGCAGGCGCTGAGCAAGACGCCCCTGATCGTCTGGCGGAATTTGTCAATGGTTTTTTTGGAACAGAAAGGTCGCGATGATCAGTTTTCGAATCCTCTAGTCTGATGAGGCTCGGTTCGATCTGACTACGTGGGCCACTTTGAAAATCAGTGATTTCATGTTTTTTTGAAGAAACGCTAGGTCTTTCAATGGATAGGATATTGCCAAGTTGCTAAGTTACCCGTGCCACTATATTTGTGCGAAATTTGGTGCAATTCCGTTCGCATAGTCGCGCATCGCTAATAATCAAACGTATCAGTTACAGTATGCACCCTGTACATACATACATGGAGACACTCTAAAAGATAAAAAAATCACCAACACCCCTGGCGTTTTTTATGGTATATGCATTCTAAAATATCGGAATTGATTGAAATTTTGAGCAGCCAAATTGCGTCTAGCAGCTAAAAGACAACAAAATTGAAAGGCAACAACAAGAAGGCTACAAAATTGCAACAAACGTTTCTAAAACCAGCGAATGACAGCGACGAAAACACTAAAGTCAAGCACTAAAAGGCACTTTGCGCTAAAATATAAACTGTCTCAGGAAGGTGGAGGGTGGAGAGAGATTGTCGTTCCCAGTTTAAGAACAATTTTAGCATGGCCGTGCCAGTCGAGAATTGTAAAAATATACCCAATTTTCACAGAGTGTTGGAGAGAAGAACCAGTTTGCGAACGTCTTTATCATCTTTCTTGCACGCTCACGTCTGAAGACGTCTTGTGTTTTACGGTGTTGGTCAGTTTGGAGAAAAGATGGAAGCGGAGCAAAAAGTTGGGACTGAACTAAATCTGCAACGTCTCAATCCGGTGTTGCACTGGCTGAAGAAAAATAAATTCTATGGCAGCAGCCCTATTTCCGGTTTCTCGCTGATTAACACGGCTAAATTTACGTGGGAGGTTATGGTTTGGTACGCAGTCTTGATTGTGTTTGTGGTTTTGACCGTAAGAGATACGGCCACAATTATATCGGAAAATATCTCCAAGCCCACAATTATTACTGCCCAGACAATTGCCAAGAACTACTCTCGCTATGATGACTACAAACTGGACTTTTTCGTTGAATTGGATATGTGGCAACGCGAATTTTACATTGACTTTGTTCGAAACTATTCTACTGTTGTCAATGAGAGTGCGAGGAGCATTTTCTTTCGCGAGTGGACCACAGCTGAGCTGGTTGCGAGCGAGAAGTTCGTTGAGGCTGCGTTCTGGCGGCAGCTTGAGTCGCCAAATTTTTTCGAGCAGAAGTGGACGCGCAGCACAGTTCTGATGCTTCTGACTTTGGTAAGTAAAATACAATCACCAGCATTTCCTTAACTGAGACAGACCGCCAAAGTCGGAAAAACTAGCCGTGTTCTGAATTAGGAAATCACTTTTAATTTAGTTTTGCGAAGTTAGGTGCCACACCATTCTTGCTATCGATCGGGTGAATTTAAGGCGCCGAAAAATTTTCAGAAACAGCGAGTGAACAAGTTTAGCCCTTAGACGCAGGAATTTTTTGCGTGCCTGGCCGCATGGACATGCAATCACAAAAATTCCTGGGAAATGCCTGCATAACAACTGCACTCAAAGCGTGCCTAAAATGGTAATCATTCAATGAATGTATTTGCATTCACAGAAATTTTTGAAAAAGCGTGATTGACTGTGACGGCCAATCACGCGTTGCATGCAGCACCGCGCATCGTCTGACAAAAAAGCGTGATTGACATGTGACTGGCCAATCACTTTTCTGCACTTTCATTTTTCAATCACATTTAATGCTAACAATCAGCCGCACGCAAGGCGTGATGGGTGGGGAAATATGTGCACAATCACGCTTTGAAAAGCGTGAGTGATTCTATGTGAGGTTCTACTCCAAATAGAGTAGCTTCTGCTTGTAAGGGCTCTGGCGAATTTAACACGTCTAAGTTCGCTAGTAAAATTTATTGTATGTAGTTGTCAAAATAGTGTAATCTATTATTACCGCATCGAGAGGATGAGTGTACGACGTCGCGTACAGTGGCTTTGCGGCCTAAACCACTACACCAACTGTGCCGGGGATTTCGTCATAAAGTTAAACCCCACCAAACCACTCTGGGCTACAGAAGGCTAGTAGAAGGCCAGGATTCGGCCAAAACAAACTTTAAACAAATAATAATCACCGTACCAAAAATCTTTTCATTCAATTGAAAATTGACTAGTGATGCAACCCGGCATTTCCCAAAGAACCGTGAATTCCCGGTATTTTCACTCCCGGTTTCTAATTCCGGTTCACACATTCTCTAATACCGGGAAATACCGGGAAATATATGTTATGGCACTATTGTCTGTTTTTTGCAGATACAAAAAAATACTATGTATTTCAGTGACATCTACTGTATAGCCAACTTTCTTTGCCAGTACCAGCGGCACGCAAAACTTTGAACACGTTTATCATAGGTGTATGTACATCTTGGTAGGTACATTTTGGCTTTGTTTAGGTATACACTGGTAACTTGCCGATGTTTGTCAGCAAGAGCTCTTCAGAAGTGGCACAAAATATATCTGAACGCCTGGATTGCTTTCCAAATATAACTACAAAGGATTTTGTTCAGAAACTGACTAAAGAACTTACAAGTAGCAGACTATTGGAACTGGATATAATTGGCTGGAAACAGAGGGTTTCACAACAAACACACTGCTCACTGCTAGAGCTTGACCACTGAATTACACAGATGCACAGGGAAAACGACTCTTTCCATACGGCTAACGCGATCTGCTAACGCGCGTTAGCAGATCGCGTTAGCTGCGTCTTGTAACCGCGCTAGCTGCGTCTTGTCATCGCGTTAGCTGCGTCTTGTAACCGCGTTAGCTGCGTCTTGTCATCGCGTTTAACTATCGTAACGCGGTCCGCGTTTTAAGATCGCGTTAGCACATCGCTAACGCGTTAAACGCGCTTCTGCTTAAACACTGCAAAAAGCGGATGCACAGGGAAAACGACTCTTTCCATACGGCTAACGCGATGTGCTAACGCGATTGTTTTCGACGATCTGCTAACGCGCGTTAGCAGATCGCGTTTAACTTCTCAGCAGTGAGAGGCGCCCGGGCGCGTTAGCACATCGCTGATGCGTTAAACGCGATCTTGTTATGTGATTTGCTAACGCGCGTTAGCAGATCGCGTTAGCCGTATGGAAAGAGTCGTTTTCCCTGTGATGTGCATACAAGAAAAACTACCAAGGGCAAGGCAGAAATCTATAGTTTTATTTATTTAGCCCTTCAATTCTGACGATTGTGCCAAATTCAGTCTTTCTGGTGTTTTTCTAACATTTTTCACATAATATGCACAATGAACAACCATTGTTTGACTAAAATATGGCAAGGATTTTTGGCAAGAGTTTTTGTTTTAATCCGATCCCAATTTGGAGCTCACATCCCTGCTGCAGACTTGGGTAAAGTTCAAGCTTTGAGCTGGTGTGACTGCTTTGCTCATCTTAGAGTCAAAGAGCAGAAGGGTTGAAGGTGGAGGTTGTGGGAGCATATGCTCCCGACCGCCGAAGGAAAAGAATCATACTGGTGTTTGGTGCCATGTTTCCAATCAATCCATTGATCAAAAGCCTTGCTGTTAATTACCGCGTCCGTGGTAACCATTCAGACATTGCAGTTAGATTGGCCGACGGCCATCGGCTGGCTGCTACAAATGGCATCTACTCTTCATTGTCCCTGACTGTCAACCGAGTCTTCAAGTATTCTGAAGAGCTGAGAGGAACGAGCTGTAGATCAGACAACTCGCACACTCTTGTCTGCACTTCTGACTGTTTCCTAAAGCAGATCTCCAGCATCTGCAAGTGTCGTCCGACCATGCTCAGCTCGCTCGTGCAATACACCTTGCCGTCGATTGAGTTAGAATTAGAACAAACTGAGACCGCAGTTTGTTCGTTCGAACAACACGTCACTGGTTTTGTCAGATGTCTGGGTGCCGCACATAAAGACGAAGCAGACAAGAGACAGCACAAGTTGTGGAATGACTGCCAAGATGAATGTCTTGCTAGACCTCCCTGTCAACAAACCTTTGTGCTGACTTCTGGCAAGAGAGAACAGCGGGTTTCTTGGAACAGCGGCCCTGAAGTGCAATTTAACAAGCAGCAAACGGTGAGACATGGTGAAGAGTTATTTGTTTTCAGTGGCTGCTTAGTTACTGCAAATGGTATAGAGAAGACTGAGCTATTTACGGCAATTGCATCAGGTCGCATAGATGGTGTAGGGGGTTGAGTAGTGGTATCTGAGCCAAAAATTCAGGCAGATATTTCAGCAGTAGCTGTGAAGTGAGGTCGAAAAAGCCATGTTGTGACATTCTGTTGGCCACGTACGTACATTGTATGTAGGAAGCATCTATTCACTGAAATTCAAAACCGAATGTCAACTAAATACTTCAGGACTACATTCAGTTCACTGTGGAGCCTCGAAACAGCTGGTCGGGTTTCTTGGCAGAAGTCGGGGGTGTCTTTGACTTCTGGATAGGAGCCAGCGTGATCGGGCTTGTGCATGTTGTGGTCTACCTGATCAAACAGCTGGTCTATGCCTTTAATAAGAAGACAAAGACTGGATCTCGTCTTCGTTCCATGTTTGGGTCTGGTGCCAGCTCAGTTCCGGCCAGTGTCAGAATACTAACCGCACCTGCCATTGTACCTTTCCTGGGAGATGTTGGCAGCGGCACTGGGGGTCAGAAAGAGACAGAACTCTGCTTAAGTGCAGACAGTGACAGAATGGCTAAACTCGAATCAGAAATGCAGCAGTTGACAGTCGAGATGAAAGAGCAGAAGCAGAATTTTGCTTATATTGCACAGGCACTGGCTGAAATTAACAGAAAAATCAACTGATGAGTGATAATCAAGAATTGTAGAATTGTCAGTGGAAGGAAAGCCTTCCACTGAGCGGTCAGTAAATTCTATAAGCGTATTTGGTTCCGGCACTACTAATAATGTACATTGTTTGGAAATTATAATAAAAGCAAATGTTCATGCATAATAAACGATTTCCATGCGTCCAATTAATTACGCCTGTGTAACCATGCTTTTCAGTTTTGAAGTTGGCAAGAGCTTGAAATTGCTGTGCATTTTCATGGAATTACAGAATAAAGTGACTATTGTGACTGAATTCAAATTGGCAGAAATTAGCAGTTTTTGTCGTCTGAACAGGCCTGGTTGGGCCACTGCACAGTCTTAAATTAAATATGTTCAGTTCAAAAGTACCCGATTAGGTATAAAGTAGCACCTTGAGTATCAGTTTGACAGCTTAGGCGCTTGGCCGGTTTCGGCCAGGAAAATTTCGGCCAAGAGCAATTTTTGCTTGGCCGCATGCGACCAACTTGGTTAAGATTGTTCTTTTCGTCATCTTTTTATGGTATTATTATCCCTGAAAAGTTGCGTGCATGCATTACAAATTTGAATTACAGGTAAGTGGAAAGTACAGTACATTTCTCCTGACTAGGACAAAAATTTAGAGTGATCACAGAAGCTTGGCCGTCAGACGAAGTAAGTTGGTCGCGTAGTGGCCAAAGTTGGCGCGCTTGGCGGGCTATACCCAATTTCGTCGAAAAAACAGTTTACGATTTTATTTGATCATACTGATGCTTAAGGTGGTAGATAATCAGGTAGGTATTGTAAATCTACTTGATAATCAGGTTCAGGCACCTCTGGGAACTTTGGTTCTAAAAGCTGGAAAGAAGTGAATAATTTTATCTGAGACAGACAGTAAAAGGTATTATAATTGCACAATTCACAGAATCTCATCAGCTCTCGAGACCGTTCTGTTCGACTTCTCTGCTAGCAGTGTCAGCATCGATTTCTTCTTCGGGAAAGGTGAAGCTCCTCGACTTGAAGTATGTGAAAGCGATCACTATGATAGCTGCTAACTGGAAAGCAGCATTTCCCAGATGGTATTTGTGCTTGAAAGCTGCGTTGTTGTACAATATACAGTTGCCCTGGTCGCCCGGACAAATCGAATGCCAGGACAGACAGGTGGAGTCTATGATCGAGCCGAATATAATGGGACTCGGGATGAAACCTAAACATTGGCTTGTACAACAGAGAGACAATAGTGTACACATACCCACAGGGTGTTTATTGAGGAAGAAATTCATCATCAACAGATTATGTATAAAGGCTCAAACTGTTAATTCTGCTAATTTTCAGCTCACAACAATGCCTTTAAAATCTATTTTTGAAGCCTTTAATACTTTTTGGTAATTTTGCTCGGCCTGGTTGGACACTTCAAAAGCAGGAATGGTGGGTAGGTGACTGAGCAGAGAAGGCATTTCTTACCGAGAATGTTGGTGATGCAAGAGGCAAAACTGAGCGCTAGCGCTTTCTGTTCATCGTAGACACACCTATAAGAGAATGGAGGCTAAAATTAAGAGCATCGAATGCATTTAACCTGAGCACAACCATCATGGTAACCATGAAAAAGATGTTTCCGATGAACAAGCCCACAAACATGATGGCTAAATAGAGCGGTAGATGCCAGCAGTCATCCATCGGGCAGAAACCGTGGTGCGATGCCTTCAGTTCGTGTGCGCATCTGCAGTTAACCCACTAAACACTGCACTCACTGTGTACCTACAGTACCACCGTCACATAATGTGTTTGTACCTCGTTGTCTCGGAAGCTGTATGAACATCCGGCATGACAAGGCGAAAAATAGGTGGTATTGTGTACGCAGACTGGATCAAATTTTGCTACAGAGCCGCATCTGCATTGTCTGTTGCAGTCAGTGGTAAACTTCCAGCTAAAAATACAACTCTGTGAGATGCAATCCATCATACACTGTAAAAATTTCAGCTTTGTCCAATTTTTGTTGCCACAAGGACAAACTGTAGCTTTACTTGGTGCAGTGCGTCTGTGCATAAACTTCTGCTAGCCCGGACTCAACTCAACTGCATGCAAAAAACAGGAATTTACTACCAGCTTTTGTTGAGTAGACCGACCTTTTACCTGGTGGTCTCATTTGAAAGAGCGTGTAATGGCCAATCGATTGGTTGGTCGGTGGTCCCGAAAAAACCATTGAGTTTGGTACTGTAAAAACGTTTTGAAGTGAGCGAGTATAGCACACTGCGATTTTCTGCTGCTTTTCCAATTTATTTATGTTTTTATGGCTCTTGCCTCAAATTCTCAACGGGAAGTGTATGCTAAGTTCCTCAGAAAGCTCTCGGCGTGCCTCTAGGAACCATTATTTAAAAGAATGAATGCATACAAGGGCCGGAAAAATGGGTTGGGGTGGTCAAAATCTGAGAATTTCGGGGTCGCCCTACCGATTTTGTGGGTCGCGGTCATTATGGTGGGTGGGGTAGGGACAAAAGCCGGCTTTAGGTGGGTGGGTGGCGCCGTTTGGGGGTCGAGGCTATGTTGGGCGGCAGGGCAACCCCCAGACCACCCGGCCTATGTATGGATGAATGGTATGTTAGTATAATTGAAGAAGAGGCACTGAGAGAAACCCAAGTCTACATACTAGTGAGTACCGGAGATTTCCACCCGGTTTCATAGGTGGAAAACTCCGGCACAGCGTTTTCGAAGGGGCTCAACTTCAGTTCAGAGAATGCCTGCAAGTGGCCAACCGGTCACTTAGCAATCAGCTCTCGAATGATAGTAAGTAACTGGAGATACGCTAAGCTTTCTGGAGAACTTGTATACACTTTCCATTCGTGATTCGAGGCAAGAGCCATAGAAAATTTAAAAAACTGAAAAACAGGAGAAAATTGCAGTGTGCTTAACTGGCTCAATTTAAAATATAAGTTTATAGGAGCGGATCAGTTGGTTCCCTCATGACGAGCAACTAACCAATCGATCGGTTCGGCCATTGTACTCTCTTTCAATAAGTGAGGTAAACAGTTAAAAGATCCATTTGTTCATACTAAAGCTGGAAGCAATTTCCCGTTTATAAACAACCAGTCTAGTTACATTTCATGGAGACTCTACTTCTAAAGTAGCTACCGTTTCTGTTTTATTGGTCTGTATTGGTCGGTGTGCTGTCTGTAGAATACCGTACCTGGTAGTTGAAGACTGAAGATGTGTGTTCTCCAATCTTGGCTGTTTACAACCAGTTCCCATTCCGATGAAATACGTGAGCAGAATGACAGTCCAACTGCACATCAAACAAAGGATGGCTGCCCTCGGTTGTATGTTGAGTTTGGCCAACAGATAGCCTCCTACCGCTGTGCTCGTTGCTACACTGCCTATTGATATCAGAGCTAAAAGGACATTTAAATCTAATTAAAATTGTATTCCCATTTAAGTTTTATAGACTGTACATACCTGCATAAAGGTCAGCCCAGGCAGCGGTTCGACCGAACTGAGTTTCTAGGTATTTAGGCAGGTAAGTGCCATATCCTCCAACCAAATAGGATCCAAAAATCCATCCTAACACCATGCTTGTATAGACCGGATTCTTTATCAAACGCCACAGTTCTATGGGCATTTCTGTAAACCATGTCTGTCTGTATTACAAAAACCTGTAGTTTGCATATAAACACATACTAGCCAAACTTCTGCAATATTATGAAACTGCCTGAATTCAATATAACAGCAGCTTCTCAATGTGCAAAAAGCAAAATCAATATAACTTACATAGAATTAAACTTAGACTTAGCCCAATAATAGTATAAAAATGGGTTTAGCTGATTCTCCATCACCCATATTCCAAGAAATTACTAATTTTGCACCATTTGGAAACACACCTCGCACGGCATCCCACAGCTGCACTCTGCAGGGCGGTTCTTCGCTTCTCTGCTCTGAGATAGAGCGAGCAGCTTGCAGACGTTCCAACTCAAATTCAGCCACCGTTTGTCCGGCCTTCATTTTATGAGGTAGTCGGAAGGGAAAGCAGAGCATCAGCAGACCGCACACCAAGTAGGCCAGACCACACACCAGGAAACCCAGCCACCAGGCGCCGATCCAGTTCGGGCTTTCTTGGTTGACATCCGGCGGTGCTGAAAGACTTTAGAATTCCAAAATACAAACTCTTGGTAGCAGCCATTATGAACAGAGCACCTGTGCCTGAAGCGTAGACCAAGTTGCAGGCAGCACCCAAACCAAAACCGATGGCCGGTCCGAAAGCGTACATACTGGTGAGAAGGCCTGCAAGAAACCATCTGGTTACCATGGATAGGCGTCACTTGACATTGACGATAGCATGCATGTAACAGGGTGTCTGGTGGATCTGCCCTGCCCCCACCCTACTTAGGCCAGATCGGACCCCCGAGACGTTTTTTCCGACCATCCCTCCCATTTTCTGTCAAGTAATTTTTTCAGCAAATGTTTGCAACACTAAAATTACTAAAATCGCTTGTGAAACAACACCTTTTAGCTGTATTTGAGACCAAATAGGCACTTTTTTGCGATTCTTGAGCGTTTTTTAGAACCCCACCATACTCTCCCAGAATTTGGGCTCGCACCAAAGACTCCGAACCGAGGCCCTTCCCCATCTGCGTATGACCTATTATCACCTCAGCGAACGCACGGTCATTGGCTTGTGGGCAGGTATTAGACATACATGTAACAGGTCATCCGCCGAAGGGGCAGGGGTTGGGGGTCTGAGTCAAAATTGTGGGAAGGGTTTGGCACTAAAAACGCTCAAAAATCGAAAAATCGCTTATTTGTGCTCAAATACTAAAGTGCTTTTTACAGGCTATTTTGGCAATTTTTGTGTCTGAAATTGCAAAAAAATCGCAAAAATTTGCTCAAAAAATAACTTGCCAGAAATATCGGAGGAGGTCGGAAAAATCGTCGGGGGGGGACCCATCCGGGGGGTCTGGCCTAAGTCGGGTGGGGGGGGGCAGACCTCCTGTTACATGTATGGTATTAGACATGAAGGTTTCGTTCTTGTGCGTGAGAAGCTTTGGCATAAGAAGAGAGACGAAACCAAATGTTTTCAAAGCGAAAACGCGTACCCAAATAAAACGGCGACTGTCTTGCACTGACATTGTCATCAATATAGACATAGGCCAAGGTGTTAAAGGGAGCAGCAGCAATTCCCGCAAATAGCTGAGCTAGCAGCAAAATAATGTACGGTCCATTGTCGCGCTGATGCGCATCACACGCTGGAATACTAGAATTATGAGCGTACTCTCTATGCGGGTCGCATTCGATGCTTCTGACATAGGCATTGTGGTTGTACAATTTCTTCTCTTCCAACGAGGTGCCGCCGTAGATAAAGTTAGGCAGCGCCAAAATAAACATGGCAACGGCGCTCAAAATCACCCCTGTCGCAGTCCAACGGGGCTTATGTCTACTGGCCCCGAAATAACCGACGAACAGTACAGTTACAGTATGACCGATGTCATACATGGAGAAGAGCAATCCACTCTGAGAACTGCGAATTTCGAACCGCCTTTCGATGCTGGTTAACACAGCCACCACATAGCCGAGGTAGGTTCCTTGTATGCCGATGACGAAACACATGAGCACGACAAAAATTTTAATATTAGCCAACGACTGCAGCATTCTCGGGTGGACACAGGCCAAGCCACATTGCTCTTGCTTGCGCACAACGGCTGGACGGTGCATCTTCGATTCAACACAATGGAGCAGAACAGAACACACACGCTGATAAGCAGGCGAGGCGACGCAGCCTGACTCAAAACTGTTGACTAAAGCCCACTTTACTGCCAAACAAACACTGAATAAGCCCATCGAGATGGGCAGAGATAAGAAGCTGAATATCCTAATAGTAATATTTATCTCTTTCAGTACTCATTAGTAGCCGGCTCATACAGGTAAGAGGGGGACTTAGGCAGACCCCCCAGAGATGATTTCCCGACACCTCTCCGAGTTTTAGGCCAAATAATTTTTAAGCATTATGTTTGCGATTTTTTGCAATTTTAGACACAAAAATTGCCAAAATAGTCTATAAAAAAGCACTTTTTGCTGTGTTTTCAGCCCAAATTAGCGATTTTTGACCGAAAAATTGGCTATTTCTTAATTTCTCTGTTCTTATCTAAAATAAAAATTGTGCCATTTCTAGCGATATAGAATGTACCAGTCCAGTACCGTACATGTACTGTTACGTACCCAGGGCTGTGGGAGTGGTACACCCTTTCCGGCCGAGTTAGGAAAAGAATTAGTCGAAAATAAGAAATGCGATTGAACTACGCATTATTGAGTACTAAAACTGTTAATTCGGATAATTTTACACTCAAAATGGCATTTAAGCGCTTTAAGAAAGGCTGTTATTTTTACATTTTCTCGCCCTGGTTGGGCACGGGCAGTGGCCCAACCAGCCTCTTCAACATTTTAATCCCACTGCAAAAAATCCTGCCTGCATCACTGGAACGTACTACTGTTGTTTTATACCGGATTTTTCAAATGCTGATTGAGATGGAACCTATTGATCTTTCCTACCGCAGCCCCCACCATGAAGCAATTGAGAGATTATTTCTCACAGTTAAGAAATTCGTTGACCGACTTGTCCTAAATCAGGACATTTTGAAAAATTTTGTGTGAAGGATGTCAATACTTGTGGTGTGGTCAATTGGTGGGCAAGTCTGCAAAAATAAATCAATTTGTACCAACTGAATTTTCAGATCATGACCGCAAATGTATGACCAGATATGAATTGCTTTTCTCAAGTCCTGAGAGAGCACTTTTCACGGTCAACAACATTTTGGATTTCCATTCAGTCCAAACAAGTTGGACGCAATCCTGTCAAAAATCATCTCGTTCTGAACTTGTTTTGGCAGAAGCAAACAAGTATCAGCCTGCTGAAATCTGTGAACATTTGGTGGGTGATTTACGTGACAGTTTACTAAACTCATTTAAACAAAACTTTTTTGTATTATTTATGATTTGTAACATCAGGTTTGCGGGGGGGGGGGTGAGGGGGGGTTTGGCCTTTCCAGCAGGGGGGTTAACCCCCCAACCCCTCTAGTACATGTATGTGATTGAATATGTCTGAGGCTATTTGTTATTAACTTGCTGGGAAACAGTAAGATGTACATACGGATCCAGCAACTTTGCGTATACAGAATGTAGGTAAGTACAGTAGTATTGCAGTTCATCCCAATTTTTTGATGGTTCCAAACATACATGTAACAGGTTATCCGCCGATGGGGGAGGGGGGATTGGGGGGTCTGGCGCCGGCCGGGGGGGGGGGTTGAGCCAAAATTTTGGGAGGGGGGTATGGCACTAAAAAACGCTCAAAAATCGAAAAAATTGCAATTTTTGGGCTAATAATCGCCAAAAATCGCTAATTTGGGCTGAAATACAGCTAAAAAGTGCTGATTTGCAGGCGATTTTGGCAATTTTTGTGTCTGAAATTGTAAAAAATTGCAAAAATTTGCTCAAAAATTCACTTGCCAGCAAAATCGGAGGGGGGGGGGGGTCGGCGAAATCGTCTCGGGGGGGATCGGGGGGGGTCTGGTCTAAGTCGGGTGGGGGGCAGACACCCCAGTTACATGTATGGTTCCAAAATACATAGTTTTGTCTTACAGCAAATAATTTATTGAATGGTGGTGACACTTCATTAACTGCAATTATCCTAAATTAAGTGAATTTTTACGTTAACTTGGTTTCAAAAATGTTAACGTGTTTGAAATCATCCTATTAGGTGAACACCAACTAAAACCTTTGTATTGAGCTTGTCTAAAGAAAGTTGTGGTTGTTTGTCAAACACAATGACAGAACAATAACGCACAACACGTTAAGAGTTAAAAGAAATAAGAGACGAAAACCCATTTTGCGTTGAAATTTACCGTAATATAGTTTTTTGTTCACTTTCAAATAAGATGCTATTTCGAAAACGTTATGCAGGTCTGATTAAAATAATTGGCCATAGTTCAGTGAAATCGACTTCAAACGAGAGGCTTAATGACCCATTTTGTAAAAACATGATTGATAAAACAAATATAACAAAGAGACTTACCACACTCAATTCGTTCTAAACCATAAGTTTCGATGGTACGAGAGCAAACCGATTGCAAACACACCACGTCAGCTGAACGTCCTGTAGGTCATAGACTAGACAAATGTTTTTTCTTTCTTTTTTCACTGCAGTTGCTTTTGCGTGCACAATGGAGTACCGTACCGGGCAAATTTGACCGCTTAGCTCGGCCATCACGCATTACGCAAAAATACGCAATCCACTGACGGAATGCGTAGTAATATTGCGCAATGAAATTCAAATGCGTATGCGTATGCGTATACGTATTCTGAAATACAATGCGTACTTTGCGTAATGATATTCCTATGCGTATACGCATACAACACTAGAACGTACCTGTTCACTGAAATGCAATTTTTGGCCCAGCTTGGGTATTTCGTAATGGGGGGTCTCAGGTATTGGATTGGGATTTTCAGGTATTCTTCGCACTCTAGTTGCTATTGTAGCTTTAGGTGCTTTGGCAGCTCCAGTCAGTTCCCATTTGCCTACTCGCTCTCACCAGCTTTCGGTGGCCTGCATTGGGCTTTGTGCTGATGACCAGCTCCGATCCGACCCGATGTGTGGGGGGACCTTACGGCCCTACGCTCAGACCTATGCGGTCCATTGCGCGACCCCCGAGGTTCGTTTCCCTTCTATCACTGCCAGTCACTCTAGCCGTGCTGTTGTGCGCCAGGTACCAAAAGAGAGTGCCTGGCGCGTTGACGTCATGGTGATGTCAGCTACCAACGGCGGCCCGGCCCTACGGACTGGTGTGTCCGCGCTGTATGTAGATTAGCTCAGACAGCGCGTAGGTCAGTGATACTGGCAGGCTGCAGCAGCTGAGTGAAACAGTCACTCAGTCTCTCTCTCCCTTACTACCTGCTGAACGGTCGGCCACATTATTATTAGTCTGTTTGTAACCTGTGGGTTGTTGTGTGCTTAGAAGTAAACGGTGTTCAACAGTCACTGGCCTTAGCACACTCAGACGTCAACCAACTACAGACGGATTAGTGGCGACGCCTACAGTCGAGCCAACGCGGACGAAGGACAACCGGCGGCCAAGCTCTACTGCCTGTGCGTGCGAGCCAGCCACTACCGACGTGCGACTCTCAGCTATCGATAACGGTGATAGTGTACCAGCCGGTACATATCGCCGCCTAGTACTACGCTGTTCTTACTCACGACTGTCCAGGGTCGTTGCTGTTTTCTACATTCCGGTGCGCGGACCTGCCTACTTCGTTCCTGCCGGAGGAGGAGACGTCTACACTCGTGCCTACTTCATTCCTGCCGGAGGAGGAGACGTCTACACTCGTGCCTACTTCGTTCCTGCCGGAGGAGACGTCTACACTCGTGCCTACTTCGTTCCTGCCGGAGGAGGAGACGCCTGCATCGGCTGTACGTGTGGCAGTGCCGGTCTTCTTTCTACGACCTGCCTACACACGTTACCGCCCAATTCTTCGTGTCTACTCGTGCCTGCCGGAGAATCTCGTCTAATCGTCCCTGCCGGAGGAGGATTCGCAGCATTCGCGCCGGAGGGGAATCGGGCGTCTCGTTTCGCTACGGAGGGAGCCCTGCCTACAACGTGGAGAGGCGCGTCCAGCTTTAATCGCTCGTGCGCGTCTCGTTTCGCTACGGAGGGAGCCTGCCTACAACGTGGAGAGGCGCGTCCAGCTCTAATCGCTGGGCGGTGTGTCAAAACCGGTTGCTAACGGAGGCGGAGTTCTCACATCTCTGGACTCTTCGATTGTCCGGAGGAGGAGCCCTCAACACAACTGGAGTGATCACTCCCTGTTACACATTCAACCTTGTGTACTGAAGTTGGGTCATCGTACCAGTGTCGCCCAGGAGGACTCCTAGAGGGGGCAGTACCGGCACCTAGCGCGTACTGAAGTGGCCCAACCAGCAACTACTGGCATGGCACAACCAGGACCCAGCAAGCTCTACCTACCTCCACCTGATCGGTACTGGGCCCATCCAGGGGAGCCACCAGTGCTGATTTGGCCGTTATGGGAGAGACTGTTCACTGATTTCCTCACAGGCATCGATGCAACCAGACCAGCAGGCGGCAAGCTCAGCAATCAGGAGAAGAAGAAGTTTCTGACGTCCTACATTGGAGCGGCAGCACTAGCACAATTTTCCAGTCAGAGGGAGTTCACTGATGACCAAACTACCTACGCGGATTTCCTAGTAGCTGCCAGGAGGATATTCCACTGCCCTACCAATGCAGTCAGAGCTCACTTTGACTTTCTGCAGAGGTCGCAGTACTCCAGTGAGCCGGTAGCAGACTACATGAGGGAACTTCGTTTGCTCATCCAACAGTGTAGCTTTCCAGTCACTGATGGTGTCATCACTGAGGGAGACCTGACAGAGTACCTGTTGGCCATTCAATTGGTCAAAGGACTGAGCTGCCGTGAAACGCAAGAGAAGTTGCTGGCCGAAAAGGTTGTCAACCTGGACAGGTTTGCAGAGATTGCCCAAGCAGATGAGACCGCGCGCCAGGATGCTGCCAAACTGACAGGAAGTCGACCTGCGCAGATCGGTGCGGCCAGTCAGGGACGGAATCAGCGCGGAGGATGGAAAGGACAGAGAGGAGGCCAAGGACGCCGCTACCAGCCTGCCACCACGGCCAAAAAGGATTCCAACCCACCTGCAGGGAGGAAGTTGAACGCAGCAGACATGGCCACAGCACAGCTTGTGGCAGACATGGCCACAGAGCTAACGCCGAATCGTGCCTAGCGAAGGGACAGGAGTGCCACAAGTGCAAAAAAGTGGGACACTTTGCTAAGGTGTGCCGATCAGGACGATCCAGCAACAAGAATCGGGCCATTCGAGTGAGGGACATCGCCAAAGGAGGAGGAGCCTCAATTCGAAGTCTACAACAACCAGTACACTGTCAGATACTAATCACACCAGACAAGGAGGACCAGCAGGGTCATGTGCTGAGGATGTTGGTGGACACCGGCTCAGATGTTACTGGAATCACGGAATCCGAGTGGCGCAAGTGCTTTGGACAGACTGCTGTCAAGCCTGCCAGAAGACTCGCGAATTTCGACAACTCTACAATCGCTACCCGAGGGCAATTCAGGGCACAGCTATCGTTACATGGACGGTCAGTGACAGTGCCAGTGCATGTGTTTAACAACACATGTAACAACACACTGGGCATGGATGCGCTGCGTGCACTGGGAGGAGTGCAAATCGACTTGGATTCGAATAGCACCACTATCAAGTAGGACCCCAGATGCGCAACTGTGCAGGAACCTGACTCGGGAGCAGCCAGTCGAGTGTTGAGGGAACAGCAGACGCCCAGTACGCTTCAAAATTCGCAGCCAGACGCGCTGGAGACCTGGAGGACTGCCGGACTGCTGCCACTGCTGGAGGAGTTGTCTAACCTGACGAAAAAAGAGGTCGGCACCTACCCAGGCTTCAAACATCGAATTCGGCTCAAACCAGGCGCAAAGACGCCACCCAGACAGCCTGTAAGATCGATCCCAGTGCGCTTTGAGGAGAGAGCCAAAGATGCTGTCGAGCTGATGGAACGCCAAGGTATCTGGGAGCGAGTTGAGCATGCCGATCGAGTACATGGCATGGTGGTCGTGGAGAAACCAGATGACCCCGGATCAGTCAGGATAACAAGTGATCTGAGTCCGCTCAACAAGGACATCGATCCAGTGCTGTACCCGCTGCCAAACATCCAGGATTTGCTGTATAACAGACTCAGTCAGGCGGAGGTCTTCAGCAAAATCGATCTGCTAAAAGGATACTTCAACGCAGAACTGGATGAGGACAGCCAGCTGCTCACAACGACTGCTACACCATGGGGGTACTATGCCTATAAGAAACTCCCAATGGGTCTGAAGGACAGTGCAGCAGTGTTCCAGAAACTGGTACATGAAACGCTGGAAGGTGCGCCAGGGTGTCAACTAGAGTGCGAACTGGTATTGGGTATTGGGTATTGGGTGTATTGGGGTGTTTTCCAGGTATTGGGTATTGGGTATTGGGTATTGGGGTTTTTACCCCCCAATACCCAATACTAATTGGGACAGGTAAAAATAGAGAAAAATAGATGTTAACCTGAAAAATTAATCTGAAAAATCGAAAAAGTTGATCGATGATTCGGTTTAGGAAGCTGTTTTCGCGTTAAGGAGCCATCCATCCAAAATCCCAATTTTTCGGGGCCCCTTTCCCCCAAAATCGCCTTGCGTCGTTTCTTGGGAACCCCTTCCCCCTAAGGCGATGTAGTTTTCGGCTTACCCCCCTCCCGAAAAATGTGCAGTATATACAGTACTGTCATGTTTTCTTGTTACTATACTGTACAATCAATTGAATAGATCGCTACAACCACTCTGGGAAGCTTTTCTGTATGTAGAAAAATTTGACAGAATATAATTAAAATGAAAATAATACAATCAAAGTTCCCTAAAATTCCGAAAAAAGTGACGTCGTTTTTTGCTAACCCCTCCGTCTCCTGGTGCATCGTCTATCGTCGCATTTCAGCCGACCCCCCTCCCCCTCTGGAAGGACGTCGTTTACGGACGGCCTAATCAACTAAACGTTAGTATAGGTAGAATTTCCTAAAGTGTACTCTTTTCTAAACGCTACATCGGTAGGTAATTAATAAAAATGTCTAATAAATTATTTCTAATGTCACCGTAATGTACTAGTACCGTACACATGGCTATTGTGGTGGTGCACACAATTTCCGGCAGAGTTCGGAAAAAATTCGCCGGAAGTAGAAACACGACTGATTTACGAAACATTAAGTACCAAAACTGATAATTTCTGTTAATTTTACGCCCAAAATGGCTTCTAAATCCTTTCTGAAAGGCTAATTTTGCAAAATTTTCTCGCCCTGCTTGTGCAGCGGCCCAACCAAGCCTTTAAAAATTTTAATTGCCGTGCCAAAAATCTTTTGTACACAACTGGCATGTACCTGTCTAGTGAAATGCAATTTTCGGCCCAGCTACGCAAGTATTGGGTATTGGGTATTGGGGGTCTCAGGTATTGGTATTGGGTATTGGGGTATTGGGTTTTCTAGGTATTGTTCGCACTCTATGTCAACCATACATCGATGACATTTTGGTGTATGGAGCGAATCGGGAGGAGCATGATGACAGCTTGAAACAGGTGCTACAGCGCTTAAATGAGAAGAACCTACGCCTCAACCTGAGGAAGTGTGTCATTGCTCAGCCATCAGTGAAGTTCTTGGGCCATGTGATCTGCAAAGGATGTGTCAAGCCCGATCCCAACAAACTGGAGAGTCTGAGGCAGATGACACCACCTAAAAACATCAAGGATGTGCAGAGTTTCCTAGGAGCCGTCAACTACTTGAGCAAGTTCGTCCCTTCACTGTGCGACAAGCTGGAGCCAATTCGAGCACTCACACGGGCTAACACGAAGTTCATGTGGGGTCAGGAAACTCAGGAGGCATTCGAACAAGTGAAGAAGTTGCTCTGCGGACCAAAGGGATTGCGCCTGAAGATGTTCCATCCCTTAAAGCAGACCTTTGTCACTACTGACTCATCAGGTTATGGCATTGGTGGGATGCTGTCACAGGTGCACTATGGCCAGGAATTCCCAGTTGCATTTGGACACCACACTCTGGTTGCAACCAAACGGAAGTGGGACCACAGTTGTTAAAAAAAATTTTTTTTTTGAAGGCCAAAAATTTTTGCTTTTTTTTTTAAAAATTTTTAAAAAAAAAATTTTTTTTTTGAAAATCGTCTTAAGGGGTCCAGTGTGCTAGTACAGGCACTTACAAAAAAATTTCCACTTTTGCACCTCAAGTCAGTTAAGAAACCTGTTCGAAAACGCCAATACAGGTCTAAACACTGCCTGTAACTGCATAATTTCACCAAAAATTGTCTTTAGAGGCACTTCTAGGTGAACCTAAGGAAGGATTTCTTATGCAGTCGCTGCTAGACTCAGTATTATGCAAGTTGCTAGATAAAATGTTGGCTGCTAACAAAGAATTTACAAAAAATTGCATGTATTTACGTGAATTTTCGCACTTTTTTCCTTAATTTGCATATTGATTTTTCAAAAAAAAAATTTTTTTTTGAGCCTTCAAAAAAAAAGCTTTTTTTTTAAAAAAAAAAGTCTTTTTTTTTAAAAATTTTTGACCCTAACAACTGTGAGTGGGACACCACCGAAAAGGAGGCCTATGCGGCAATGTTTTTCTGCGAGTATTGGGAGAAATACTTGCTGGGCAGACACTTTACGCTTTGGACTGACCACCAAGCGCTGCAAGCACTGCTACATCGACAAGCGAACCAGAGGAAATCGCAGAAGTTCAAACGTTGGGTGCACAGACTCAATGTGTTTGACTACGATGTACAGTACATGCCTGGTGACAGCAACCACATGGCCGATGTCTTGTCGCGACTGCAGACCGATTCTGCACCAAGTGGAGTGATCCGTTGCGTCAAGGAGTTGGGTTTCTCAGCCAAGAGAATCAACAAGGCTCTGAGCGATGACCCAGTGCTGAGCAAAGTCAAGCAGTACTGCCTGGAGGGTTGGCCAGACAAAGCCAAGTTGCCCAGCCAGTTTTGCAACTTGCCTTATCACAGGATGAAGGACGAGTTGTCGGTGGAGGACAACACAGGACTGGTGTTGCGAAACAACAGCCAGATCGTTGTGCCAGGTCCACTCCAACGGGAACTACTCAGCAAGGCCCACGAGGGACACCCAGGGATCGTCCACTACAAACGCAAACTCAGAGAAGGCTACTGGTGGCCGGGAATGGCTACTGAGAGCGAGGAGTTTGTGCGCCACTGCAGTGCCTGCCTAGATTCCGCCAAGTCGCAGCCCAAGGTGCCCACACATGGAGAACATCTGTACACACCAGAGGAACCGTGGGTAGAGCTGTCAATGGACATCACTGGTCCATTTGACACGGCCCCAGCCCACAAGAAGTGCATTGTGGTGTTGCTGGACAACTACTCCAAGTATCCGGAGATTCTCTGCACCACTGATACATCATCCAGGAGGATCATTCAGTGGTTGAAACAGGTATTTGCTCGGTATGGCAATCCTGCCAGAATCCTCACGGACAATGGACCACAGTTTGTCAGCCTGGAGTTTGAGGAATTCCTGCAGGAGAGGGACATCTTCCACCAGAAAGCTCCAGTCTACACACCACAGCAGAACGCATTCGTGGAGGTGTTCAACCGGTACCTGAAGCATCATATCCAGACCCTCACCAGCACTCAGGAATGGGAAGAAGGACTGACACAGATTCTGTGCCACTATCGAGCTACAGCTCAGGAGGGTGAGCGTGAGAGCCCGACAGAAAAGCTGTTCGGACATCAGCCGCGCCTTGCCTTTGAGGTTTGCCGTCAGTCACGCCCCAAAAAGGAGGAAAGGGAGGAGGACCTGGAAAACGCTCGAAAAACTGTTGCTAACAACGCAAGACCGAGCAGGAACACCAAGGAAGGAGGCAAAAGAACACCACCCTGGCGGCAGATGTACTACAAGGGACAACGCGTTCGTGTCAGGAGGAGTCACACTCCCAAGGGACAGTCGCCATGGTCCCACAAGTGCTACACAGTGATGGCAGTTCTGGGCAGATACAACTACAGACTGTCAGATGGTCAGCTGTGGAATGCAAGGAATTTGCAACGCGTACCAGACACCCCAGCAACACCAGCGTTGTATGAGGTCGAGATGGGTCACAGAGAGGTCGCAGAGAACCAGCTGCAGGAGCGCAGATACCCTCTGAGAGACGGAAGACCTACAAGGCGATACTGTGACCAGACCTGTGCATTTGACTGATAAGTCAGTGTTTAAAAAGGAAGGGGTGGTTGGTGTGTCCGCGCTGTATGTAGATTAGCTCAGACAGCGCGTAGGTCAGTGATACTGGCAGGCTGCAGCAGCTGAGTGAAACAGTCACTCAGTCTCTCTCTCCCTTACTACCTGCTGAACGGTCGGCCACATTATTATTAGTCTGTTTGTAACCTGTGGGTTGTTGTGTGCTTAGAAGTAAACGGTGTTCAACAGTCACTGGCCTTAGCACACTCAGACGTCAACCAACTACAGACGGATTACGGACTAAACCGGTATAGGTCTTATTGCTGGTTTCTCAGACAGCTCCTGACGTCGTTGATCTTCTCCTCCAACGTGGCATGCTTTTGGAGCGGCTTCGGTGCAACGGCAGATCCAGTCGGTTCCCATTTTACCTACTCGCTGTAACTAGCTTTGGGTGGCCTGGTTGGAGCGTTGTGCCGACGACCAACTCTTTGCGGAAAGAAACTTGCCGCGCCGAGAGGATGAGCACGCGCATAACTAGTGACTTTGCCGGCTAGTAGTCATTACTAGACTAATAAATATTGACACACTAATTCTGCTAATGGATGAATTTAAGCTATCCGCGTGCTCAGACATGGGCTAGCATTTCGGCTGAGGGGGGTAGAATTTTCAATTCCTGAGGGGGGCTGAGGGGGGTAGGAGCGGTTGAGGGGGGGCTGAGGGGGTGGTAAGCCAAAAAGTCCGATTTTCGGCTAAAATCAAGGTTTTTTGGCTTATTTTTGGTTAAAATAAGCAAAAATAAGCTATTCTGAGCTCATTTACACCTAATCCAGGCATATTTTTATCATAATTTTCTATACAAAATTCTTCCAAAAAATTCCTGAGGGGGGGTAGCGGCCGGCTGAGGGGGGGGGGGTAGGTCAGAGCCTGAGGGGGGCCAACCCCCTCAGCCCCCCCTTTGCCCATGTCTGCGCGTGCTACATCTGTTGGTGGATTCAAACTCCGGTCGGGCCCTATCAGTAACTTTAGACAATAACGCTACCATAGAGTGAAGTACTGTTCTTATTCTACTATTAGTGGCGTATCGAGAGGTGTATGGAGGGTACACCCCTTTGCGGTCGAGGCAGAAGAGAAAGTCTGTCTAGAATAAGAGAAACTAATGAATTGTGTACTAAAACTGTCTATTTCATGCTCAGAATGCCTTTTAAACGCGTTTTTTTGGCTAATTCTGCTAAATTTTCTTACCCTGGTTGGCCAGCGGCCCAACCATGGGATTTCAAAATTTTACACACCCTTTGCAAAACCCTGGATACGCCATTGTCTACTATGTACCGTAGTGAATTTTCGTATAAATATTTACTACAAATTGAACTTCTGAATGTGATTTAATCTTTGCTTTACTACTCAGTACGGACGGCCCGACCGCATCGAAATTTTAGCCGGATCCAGATCGGATCGCATCATAAAAGATCCGGTAGGTAAACCGGATCCGAGACTGTAATATAATATCTGAGCGGAGTGTCGACTATTTCGTTTACCGATCAAATTAGCTAATGTTCGACTGAACACAGACGCCCAAAATGCTAAAGCTACTTGCATGCCTAGTTGCAGTTAGACGTGCCGTAAGGCGTTGCAGTGCAGGTGGCCCTGACACCACCTGGGTCGGCGTTAGCGAGAGGAGTGCCGAAGCATTCTGTGGCCCGGGATTGCGTCCTTGCTTGCGCACAAACTCCCTTTAGCTTCCCACCTGTGTGACCAGCTTTCGGTGGTCTGGGTTGGGCTTTGCTAAGTCTGATTCCAGTCAAACTGGTTTCGAACCCACTGCAACCGTTAGAGATGCAGGGGCCGCCGTGACTCAAGACAGCGAGTTAACCACTGAGCCAACGATGCGACAAAATCAGAAAAACCAAAATAAAGTGTAGAAAATACCAATAGAAACAGTTTAAGGAAATCCTGAAAAGTTTGCGCCAAATCTGCTTGTACGTACATAGATGCAAGAACAACTAAATGAAACTCAGAAGCATTTTGCGCAGTCAATTTTTTAGCCTTTACAGTACCTACATGCAAATCAAGTACCCAAGCTCCAGTAGGCAGTCAACACCTCTAGAAAAAGCAAGGCATCATCAACATTTCGAAAGAACAATAATACTACAGTTCACAAAAAGTAAAAAAAGAACAAATTACTGGTCGACAGTTTGTGATACACGGTCAGCAGAAATTTCAGCAGAGTTTTGCTCGCTGTTGCCTTTAGTGGGGGACAGGCGCAGTTGCTCGAAATCGTTCGAAACACCTTGTTCGACTGACATTTCACCTGTTTCGGTTTCTTGCATCGCCTGGTCGTCCTGGGCCACCGAGAAAGCACCCAACGTAGTTTGCTGAAAGTGAAGACAATAATAAGGCAGGAGAGAGAGAAGAGCACCAAGCAAAAAGCAAACCTTGACCATTCTGAGAATAATGTCCTTCACTTCTTGAGCAGAGTAGGTTCGCTCGAGCTCGAACTCGGAGGCGGCCGTTTTGTAGAATTTAGACATTATACGTTTAACCTAAACTTAATCGGTAGTAGACGCAGTTGTTAAAAATATTTGAATGCCAAACATTTTTGCTTTTTGTTTAAATTTTGACCCTAACAACTGTCCCGCTTAACCTTGCTCATTGGTAGTGAACGACCGGAACCAGATTTGTGGGTCCGATCGGAATCGGAACTTTTCCAAAATCGGCTTAAATTTGTTGGAATTGCCTGTTTTGACAAACAAACGGAGCTAACACATGCATACCCTTTACAATAATAAATCTGAAACCCGATTGTCAAACAGTTTGGCAGTTTGAAGAGGTCAGGTTGGGCCATTCCGCAATCAGGGCAAGTTAGCCTTCTAAAACGCCCTGATAGCGACTGAATTATTGGTACCATTCTATTTATTATTGCTTCTACAACCTATTGAATGCACACTTTATGGAGTTACGCCCAAAATTTCCCGAGGTGTAGATGTAAATGAGCTAAAAATAGCTTACGTTTTTAACGAAAAATGAACCAAAAACCTTGATTTTGGTAAAAAAATCGAACGTTTTAGTTTACATCCTCCTCAACCTCCATCAGGTGCTCCTGCCGCCCATACATGTACTAGGGGGGTTTGGGGGGGGCTTTACCCCCTGCTGGAAAGGCCAAACCCCCCCTCACCCCCCGACCAAAAAATACAAGTACTAGTAGTGGCTCCAGTATTAACAAACTGGGTCAGAAATCACTAATTTTTAGCCTAAAATTCACTTGAAAATCCTTTGGAAACCGAATTTGGCGTTTCCACTGCTGATGTTTAAGAAAAATCGGTGTTTTTGGAAGCTCTTTTTGTCATTTTTTGCTTGTTTTTAGCTTTAAAACGCTATCTGGCAGCTTAAAATAGCGATTTTTAGCGTCCTTACTGAAAAAAACGTGCTAAAAACGCATTTCTAGGCGTTTTGGAGCTTTTCGAAATTTGGGACCCCCACCTGAAGAAACGAAAACGAAACTGGCGAAACCCCCCTCGACCCCCCACCTGAAGAAACTCCCCCCTACCCCCCTCCCCCAGGTAAGCCCCGAGCTGTTACATGTATGCTGCCGCCCCCCTCAGGAATTGAACAGTTACCACCACCAACCCTTGCCGAAATGCTAGCCCATGTGTGCCAAAATAGGCTAGATTGACGATTGCCACAGCATGAAGACGCCCAACCAACAGTGCCCAAGAAATGGTGTTCGGTTTCCTGGAAATTTAACAAAAGTTCCGATAAATTCCGAGGCCTTTAACTTCGGAATCGGAATCACTAGTTCCGATCGGACTCGGAATTCCAATCGTTGTCTACTCATTGGTACTAAACAGTCTGAGAGTCGATATTCTACCTGCAACATTGCTCACAGAGTGGCTGATGACCTTCAAAACCTATTTTAGGCTAAGAATAGGAATGAAATTGATACAACTGCACGGCTAATGTACATCTGAGGCTAAATTCAGCCATTTCCCCATAAAATTTCCATACTGTGAACAAACTAAAAAATTTTCAAAATGGGCCTTCAAAAAAGCTTTTTCAAAAAGAGCCTAACAACACTACCGTAACTGGTACCTTAGCTTGCTGGTGGTCGGCGTCCGTTTCCGACAATCTTTGAATCTGCTCTTTGTAGTTGTTTTCCATAGTAGCTTTTTGAATCTCCAGCTCTTCGCACTAAAACCACATAGAACCTTGCGGAAGCAGGCAACCAAAGAACAAACAAGATTACTCTGGACTTCCAAAGTTGGTAATCGGCCATGCCGGTTTTTAGCCACTGCAGTTCCGATAAAACCGAGTCTATCTTAAACCGATATCTATGTAATGGCTTTATGGTGACTGTATATAAGGCGTGTACTAACTTTACTGTGTAGGTCGCGGATAGTTGAATCGGCTGCTTCAGCACCTTGTGACGTAGCCAGAACTTCAAGCTGAACAGTCGTAAATTAAAACAGTAACGGCTACCTTATTTGATGGTTATCCAGTCAGGCACTTAACGCCATATATGGCATCAGTAACACCAAGAATGTATAAGGGAAGAATGTTCCACTGCGCGACCGGCCGCTGGCAGAGCGTGGCCATGCGCTGCAACAAAATTTCGGGAGGGTGACCGAACTTCGTACCGGTCCGGTCACCCTTCCGAAATTTTGTTGCAGCGCATGGCCACGCTGCTGCAAGCGGCCGGTCGCGCAGTGGAACATTCTTCCCTTATACATTCTTGGTAACACCAGGGAAGGTACAGGTTCCATATGACACAGGTACCCAGGAAATATGGCACCGGTACGTTGTGGTACCCCTACCTTCGGTCGCTGTGGTGGTGCCACCACAGTGGTGGTGCTGTGTATGGCACCCTTACCTTGGGGTACCACGAGGAAAGGGGGAATTTCCCCAGGCCCGATTTTCGAATAAAATTCACCCCAGCCGGATTCGGGGGAGCATGTTTTGAAACCCTATTTTGGGTTTCTAAACACGTAAGCAGGGTTCCTGAAGCCCTGATTAGGGATTCAGAGACCTAAACAAGCTTTCAAACGAATGGCTACCTTGGTTGAGAGGTTAGTTAATTTCTGCGACACACCAGCGCAGTCAAGAGCAACGTTTGAGTCAGAAGAGGTGGTAGTGGATTTCTTCAGCTGGTCGGTTATTTCGGACACCTTAACATTACTAACTGCTATAACCATGCAAAGCAGAATAAACAGGCTGCGTCAAAAAATAACAACCCGGCAAATTTTTACTGTGACAACCGCAATTCTCAACCGATTGGAATGAATTTTTATTTAAATATAAGACAGATATATTGTTGAACTTTTACTAGGACACTCTCACACATACATACATGGGCGGCGGGGGTCTCTACCCCGCCACTTCGGTTGGACCCCCCTCAAACCAACCCACCACCCACCTGAAACAGACTATTAAATGGGCGCGACCCATCCCCAAACAGGCAGGCCCACGCTGACATTTTGAAATGTTAACCGCTCCTAACCCATTTTTCTGGCCCATGTACGGGTACTCTGCTTGGTTCGTGAGATATTTGCCAAAACAGAGATTTTTGCAATAAACAAAAGCGATTTTTATCATTCCGTTGCACTGCGTAATAAAACCGGTAAATAAATAACTGCTGAGGCCTAACGTAACGATGACTTACTGATGGCTCGGTTACTTTACCAGTAAAGCTTTGTAAGCCCTCAGCAGAAGGAATCTGTGGTTATTATGAAGTGCAACAGAATAATATAAACCGCTTCTGTTGGCTGAGAAAATCTCGTTTTGATTTTGAGGGAAACTGTCTCAGCAACTAAGCAGTGTCTCAGAAAAAATTTCAACAATCCTTCAAGCATTTAACTAGCTTGCATTCAAAAAGCATTCACAGGAATCGGCAGACATTTGCAGTTGCTACAGTTAGTAAAAATCTGCAGGCTGGGTTGTTTCCGCCGCACACAGTAGTAGAGTAGGTACCCGTTTAGAAAAGCTGCTCAGATTGCGACTTAGCAGCTGAGTCAAACTGTCTTGTAGCTGAAGGTGACACTTGTGAATCTCATCCACAGTGTCTCTGTTTGTAGTCGGCTGCGGTCCCGCCACCACTGGAACCGGCAGAATTGGATACGGTATGGGAGCGTGTGCAGAGCCGGGAGGAAGAGTGGAGGGGTGTTGGTACGGGTACTAAAATATCAGAACACCTGCTCAGCATTACTAACCACACCATGCTAAGCAACAGGTACACCCTACTTTGCCGCGTCTTGACATTGGGCAGTTTGCGCTATCCGGTGCCACGGAATCTGCGAGAGCGGCTTCGTCCAAACGATTGGAAGTCAGAAAGCCCAACCCAGACCACCGGGGATGGCAAGGCAAGTAAAGATGTTCATGTAAATTTTCCGAAACGTTTCCTAGGGGATCGAAAAAAAAGAAAAAAAGGGAAAATATTCAACCGAAAGCACTAAAATTTTAAAAAATGTTAAGTAAGTTGCATATATTATAGCGTAATAAGAATTATAACTATCTGATATTTGTCAATTACATTCTGTAATTGAAAAGAAAACATGCACTCCATCAAGGTTGGCTCATGATATCAGGTCAGATTACTCAGTTGTTCTCTACCATGAGGCTCTCTCTGGTTTTATAAGAAAGGCTCATGAACTACAGAAAGAATGGTTGATTACGGTTATAGAGGCCGTTCTTCATCCAGTGCAGTCAAGGAAAAGCGAGATTTGGCATTTCTGACTTTTTTGACACAGGGAAATATATTTTGGAGTATTTACGGAAATTTTCCAGAAGATTACCCAAAAATTTCCAACCGACATTTTTTCCGGAAAAAGAACATCTCTATAAGTAGGTAAATGGGAACCGAACCGGACCTGCCTCATAGGGAGGAACGGGGCTGTCCCGTATCGGGAGGGGGAGAATCGTCTAATAATCGCCGAAGCGCGAAGCAAGTTTGTCGAAGCACGTACCATGTAGGGAAAAGCAAAATGCGGCGATGGCGTGACGGAGGCTTGTACGAGAGTGGTATGGAAGGCAGGAACGTCGATTGACTCGGGCAGTGGGTGCACGTCGGCTTGAAAGGTCGGCATCGGCACGAAGTCATTGTTGGTGAGAGGGGCTGAGGGCGCAGGGGGCGGCGGAGGCGGGGCACCATGTCCAGCCATATTAGGCATCATCGGCTGGCCGACCCTGGCCACCCGAGACAAAATCGCCTCTTTGCTGTGACTGTCAGCGTCCGGCGCGTCAGAAACGGGCAGAGAAGGCAGACTACTACAACCAGCCAGCTTACACTCTCTCTCTCTGACAGTACTGACTTTTAATCTCACAACCAGGTTGTAGCAAAAACAACTCTCTACCGACCGACCGACCGACCGACCCTACCCCGACCGACCGACCCTACCTCGACCGACCGACCCTACCTCGACCGACCCTACCTACCTACCTACCTACCTACCTACCTACCTACCTACCTACCTACCTACCTACCTACCTACCTACCTACCTACCTACCTACCTACCTACCTACCTACCTACCTACCTACCTACCTACCTACCTACCTACCTACCTACCTACCTACCTACCTACCTACCTACCTACCTACCTACCTACCTACCTACCTACCTACCTACCTACCTACCTACCTGCTGTCAATGGGCGCATCCGGGGTGGTGGCACGACGAGGACTGGTAGAGAGTTGACGCGGCACACTAGCCGAGCTGGAACTGTGTTCCAGGCCATCAGCGGCAGATCGCGTCTTCACTCTGTTCACCTGGAGCAGGACCAGAGTGGGCACTGGGGCCGTCTGACCGTCCGGCTGGGCGTTCACATCGGCCGGTACCAGAAACAGCCGTTTGCCGCCTTTGCACATGCCCTCCATTGCATTTTCCCATGCCTGACAACCACACTAGCGTTAGCCACTATTTGCTCCGTCCCTCAGTAAAACAGTTAGTCTGGCAGTGGCAGTGCCAAGCTGCGTGGGGGCAGACTCTTGTTACATGTATGAGCATTATGTACCCGTAATAAAAGGCATCCCAACATAAGAAACGAATGTAATCTGACCGTCGGTGATAGTGATGTAAACGAGGCTCGGTTCAACTCGAAAAACTCGGAATAACCCGGTATCTTGAAAACTCGATTACGTAATCGAGGCTAAGTTTGAAAAATGCCGAGTTTACCGAGTTCGTATAAATTATTCTAAAATAGCTTGTAAATTATAAGGGATTGCATGTAAAAACACTTCTTTTACTTATCTAGATACTTCTGTACTGCTCTCTCACTTCACCTAACAAAGCTTAACATTCGAAATCAAAGAAAATCAGATTGTTCTTAACATACAGCAACTGTTTTGCTTTCCTACTCAAAAGCCGGTTACGTTTGTCACCGTAAACGTTTCCGGCCTGGCTAAACAACCTTTCACTGGGAACACTTGTAGAAAGATATTTTCGAGCCATCTGGGCTAGCACCGGGAATCGAACCGAGTTGACTCGCTAACACTTTTAGTTTTACCCTAATTTAATCTTTTGAATAATAGTAGAGGCGCATAGAACAAAAAACTGCGCAAAAAGAAAACAATGAAAATGAATAGCAAGCAATGAAAATCATTTCTATTTGCAGTAGCGTTATGGTTGCCAGCAAGACTAATTAAACTCGGTAAAACTCGGTATTTCCAACTCGTTTACACCACTATCACCATGACCGACCAAACATTAGATACCTGCGGCAATTTTCCCTTTCCCAGACGAAACTTGAATGCTTGTTCAGTTTTGCACTCCTAAAAATAAGAAGAGGTAAAACATAACGCACAATCTCTGTGCTCGCAAGCGAGGACAATTTCGAATTAAAACCAGTAACTGTGATTACAAGTGAAAATGGCAGAATTTGTAGCCAAAACTGTTCAAAACAACAGCTCTCAATTACGGTGATGTTAAGCGAATCGTCAACGTTGAACTCAGCAAAATCGATCTCCACTAAATCGCCGAGTTGAACAAGCGCTCCCTGGCTAGGCACAACGTCCACCACACACTTTTCTCTATCCAACTCGTGAGTTTTATAAGCGCGAACGGCCAGCATCTAAACTTCGGGCAGGTTATTCTATCGTAAGTAACTATTGCTCAAAAGCAAGTTTACCCATTTAATAAAATCGGTCAGGCCAGCCTCTGTATCGAAAGCGATAGACCACTGGCGCTTGAAAGCGTCAGAAAAAGTAACGTAGAGCTGGTTGAGGCTGAATTGAAAGGTGTGATCGCAAACAACTTGACACAACGGTTGTTTGTTGGCGAAGTACAGCATCAACTTTACCTTAAAGCAATCACACGTGGGCGGGCAATCAGGAACTATTTTAAACACAAAAGCAGTTGGTTTGAAAAATGTTGCTACTCCTAGTGCTACCACCTGACAGTCGATATTCTACCTTATTTACTGCACTTAAAAAACCTACATCGTCCGATTAAAAAGCAACACCGCAGATCTGATACTCTAGCAACCGCAAATCTAACAAATTCATTCGAAATAAAACGGATTCCTACTACTACTACTGAGGGTTAAGGGTGTTTTACTGGTGACAGACACAAGCTCAGTTACTTCATCAGTAAAGTTACGTTAGCCCTCAGCAGTAGGAATCTGTTTTCATTTTGGGGACAAATATCTCAAGATCTGAGCAGAGCATCTTAATAAACACCAATCTATCAAGTGTTAATCACTCTTCCATTCAGAAAAGAATTCATTCAAATCGGTTAAGATTTATGTTTGCAAAAGTAAAAACTATCCCCTCCGCTCTTGTTCATTGCCAAAAACTCGGCTATAGATTCGAGGGCAAATATCCCAGGAACTAAGCAGTTTATCTTAGTAGCAACCTTTAAGAATTTATTTATCTCTAATTTAGAAAAAAGATTCACTCAATTCGGTTGGGGCTGGCGGTCTTATTATATACAATAAGTGTTGTGTAGTAGATGTTGTAGTATTGATGCGAGTCGACAGATTGTTGTCTGTATTGTTTCACACTCGTTTGGTTGCGTTGTTTTACTATTCTTAAACCCCTACTAAAGTTGTGTTGTGTGAGCTGACAGCAACCTCAACCCAGAATACATTAATAAGTTCCCTTAGAATACCTGCGGGCTCGTATTTTTTGACATTATTTGTATTTCAGGCTTAGAATAATACTAAAATTGTAATAATTTAGTAATCACCCTGAAATTTGGGCTTAATCCCCAGAAACGCACCCCTTCGGCAGATGACCGGTCACATGTTGGCAACATGACAACCGCCGAGTCAGCCTGGGGTCTGAATCCAGCTTTGGGCTGTGAGTGAAAAGGCCAGGAAAGGGGTTCACAAATGCTGTTTACGCAGATGGGGTAAATGACAGATTTTACCTCTTTCTGCGCAGAGGCCAACAAAGCCAGACCAACTTTTCCCTGAGCAGCATACTGGCCCTCCTTGCTAAACAAAACAATCCATCCAGACACCTGACCAAACGGTCACCAGTCTTACAGGACAAAGGCATGAACTACTGTAGCAAAGACACATCGCGGCGGCTCAGGAGAGGATGCCTTGGAGGGATCACTCTCAGTACTTGGCGCTAAAATAGCTATCATTTAGGAACTAGCTGTCCGTTAGTACAGTCAGGGACTTAACGCCGTTTAAGTCACTGGCACCGTATATGGTACCGGCAACTAGACTACCAGCACCATACACGGTACCGGTACCCCCACATTCAGGGACTGTCGCGGTACACATTATGGTACCCATGGCCATGGGTGCTCGTACAATGGTATGAAATCTGAAAGGAGCGGTACCCATATATGGTTCCATAAATGGCGTTAAATACCTGACTGCAGGTATTCAGCAGTACCAGCTTTGGTGGGTTCCTTAGGAGCAGTATAGACCAAAGTTGAACTATCCGGCTCTCCTGTACCCACATCGCCGAATAAGGTACCGAGTCTGCAAATGCATTTCTAACCTTCACGTAGGGTACGCTTTGAAAAGGTACGACCGTGACAAACATACGGCCAAAAATTGAAGCAAAAAACGTTTTTCACAACTTCCAGCGCAAATTATTTTTGTATCCGGGTATTGATAGGAGAAAGTGATGCATGTACATGGAACAGGTTATGAGCTATCGAAAAAGATGCATTCTGAACCATAATTCAGCCGTTTAAGGACATTTTCCTCTTAAAAACTAAATTCGTCGCATTTCAACGTCTTTTTCTGTTGAAAGGAAATTTCATTCCAATTGGTTTCAATCGGATCTGAAATCAGCGTAGCTTGTTTCCTATATAGCACCCTTATTTCTTAGCGCAGTTTGACCCGGTACCCACGAAATGGATTCTTTCTTAACTACAGAAAATCAGATTTTTCAAGGATTTTCGTGTTCCTGATTGTTGTGAAAAAAACGACAAATTCGGTGAAAGGTTTCAATCGGTTCTGATTCTGAGTACAGTAGACTTCAGGCTTTCGAACGGTACAAGAACAAGAATTGGTTCTCTGCTGTTTGCCGTTAACCCCACAAACGGTATTGAATTTTCTCTAACCCTTATTTTTTGCCATTTCCTCAGTATTTTATTGTATGCAACGCTTGCAATCATACTTTTTCGCATTAGTTTACCTGTGCTACATATATTCACATGTATGAACGACATACGTCGGAAGTGGAAAGTCGGAACATGGGCTACACCCCCTCAAAGTTGGCTCACCAGCCGTTTTTTGACCAATTGTTGGACCTCTAACGACTAGCGATCGACCGGAATTCCGGTTCCGGCCGGAACTGGAGGTTCCGGTTCCGGTGAAAAAAGGTACCGGAACCGGAACTTTTTCATTCACTATTTTCGATGGATATTCAGTTACATCAAGTATTATTGTGTCTGTTTAATAAAGTGCGCAGCTCAGTGGGGGCAGTAGAATTTGCATGAATGGGGGAAAGGGCTGCATACTCGCCTTGTTGCTCGATTTTTTATTTATTTTTGCGTGATCCTCTTCTTTCTTCTTTGGTGTCTGTGTGTTTTGAGTGTTTCTGTTCAAGTCAGTTTGAATGGCAAGCAAAACTGCGCTGGTGTGGCGACATTTTTTGGTCAATGAGAAGGATGAATCGAAAGCAGTTTGTCAAATCGGAAAGTGTAAAGGCTCTGTGTCAAGAGGCGTCGGAAAAGTGACTAGCTTTAGTACGAGTCCCCTTTGGAAGCATTTGCAAGTGAACCACCCTTTGGAGTACAAAGAGCTTAAAGCGGAAGAGAAAGAAAAAGTAAATAAGTTGAACTTTTATTGTTTTTTGTGTTTGTTACCCTTATAATTAATAAGTTAGTACTAAACAGCGCATTTCAGCTGGCCCGCAAATACTTGAGCGCTCCTATCGGAACGGTTGCCAGTGAAAGAACCTTTAAGGGAGCTAAAAACATCTCCGAAGGTGACAGATCAAAACTGAAACCTGAAAATGTTGAAAAGCTTCTCTTTCTGAAGTACAATTTGCGTGCTCTTGACTACTGTTATTGAAAAGTCTGTATTCTGTTGTTGATTTGAACTTCTGCTGATGTTTATAGCAGGAATTTGTACACGACGTGCCTATAAATACGTTTCTATAAATTTTGGACCAAATATTGAAAAAGTTCCGGTTCCGGTTCCGGCCGGAACTGGGTGGTTCCGGTTCCGGTGAAAATTTTGGTTCCGGTCGATCGCTACTAACGACCGAAATTCAAACGTGTGCCGTTTACTCATTTCTAATCCAACAGCTTTCGCGTGTCATGCTATCGCCGTTTTAGTTTTGACTTACCAACTTCACCATAGAAAAGTCCTTGGCAGGCGGCTGTTATAAAATCGCATTTTTCTAATTTTTCATGAAATCGAATGCGGTTTTTGCATAAATTGTCACATCCGGTCATGCAGTCGGCCGTTTCAGTGTATTTTCGTTGTCGTAGCGCGAATTATTAAAAATAGTTGCTCATACCTACTTCACTTTACTCCGCGTTAACAAAGCTTGACTGAGGCAAAGTGCATTTTATTTTCTAACTTAGCCAAGTCAGTGATTTTATCCGGTCGAAGTTGCTGGCTAAAATTTGGCAATGGTTCGGTGCAGTCGGTGTACACAGCTTACACTCCGATTTCCAGGAGATTTACAATCGCGGAATAGCGCTCTAGTTCCAGTTACATGTGTGCGTCGATTGCGCAACGAACAACAATAGCAACCAAACCGAACTGGTGATGAATTCACCTGTTTGTTGAAGGTTTTCCATCAGAAATGGGATCCCCGCCGAAACTTTCCTCCTCTTCATCGCCGGTGAACACGTTGACGTTGCCAGACATCGGAAATGCTATTTAAAAGGAAACTTATATGCACTAAACTGCCAAATGCAGGATAAGCCGGGATGATTCGCACATCAAATGTACCAGGTGTAGCTGGGGGGAATCAGGGAAGGTCAGAAATGGACTATACATTAATCAATTAACTTTCTTATGACTACACAACTTCCGAGCGTGCCCTATACTGATGCGTCCCATAATAGGGGTATTTATATAATTTGCAAAACAGGCCCTCTGGACCGTGCACTATACTAGGGAAGGGACCACAGTTGTTAGGGTCAAAAAATTAAAAACATTTTTTAAAAAAGCTTTTTTTGAAGGTTCACAAATTTCTTTTTGAAAAATCAACATGCAAATTTAGGTAAAAAGTGGGAAAATTGACGTAAATACATGCAATTTGCTTGTGAATCTTTGGCAGCAGCCAATATTTTATCTAGCAACCTGCATAATACTTCCTTTCTTTTGCACTGAGCCAAAGCCCGGTTCACACTACGAAACAAGAAATAGAGTGGCCTTATTTCTTATTTCGCACCGGTTCACACCTGTGCAATAAGAAATAAGAAATAGCCACGAAATAAGAGTCGCGCCGTGCTCAACTTTTTTCATCTGAAATAAGAGTTTTCTTTCATTTTAAGCGCATAGTATGTCATAACAAGGTCTGAAACGACTGTCCAAGGACGAAAAGTGGTCAGAAACCTTTTTGCACTGCCTATACACTCACCAACCATACATGTAACAGGGGGGGGTCTGGGGGGGTCTGCCCCCCACCCGCCTTATGCCAGACCCCCCCCGATGGGGACCCCTCCCCCCCCCCCCCCCCCCCCCGAGACGATTTCACCGACCCCCCCCCCTCCGATTTTTCTGGCAAGTAAATTTTCGAGCAAATTTTTGCAATTTTTTACACTTTCACACACAAAAATTGCCAAAATCGCCTGCAAAACAGCACTTTTTAGCTGTATTTCAGCCCAAATTAGCGATTTTTGGCGATTTTTAGGCCAAAAATTGCGATTTTTCTCGATTTTTGTGCGTTTTTTAGTGCCCACCCCCCTACCCCGAAATTTTGGCTCAGACCCCCCCCGGCCGGCGCCAGACCCCCCCCTACCCCCCCTCCCCCCATCGGCGGATGACCTGTTACATGTATGTCACCAACCAAGGTTTTTTCAGCAGTTATAAGCTCTTTTCATAGAAATGATGCCGTTGAGCAGATTACTGGCAAGTTTCAAGGCATTTATGGCCTGTTCACTGCTTTTCGGATTGGACATACCCGTTCTTGACTGTGCGACTTGCAGTTGACTGTCTATCTTCTAAGAACTTACTAAAAATGCGATTAATACGGACCATTATTTCAGTAATTTTGGTGTTTCATCTGTCTAAGAAGACTATGAATCGTTTAGTTTCCAAAAATTGTTAAGACCAAAACGCCCACAGTGTACTGTATTATACACTGCAGCTGATTTTTACTATGCTGATTTCTTATTTCGTAGTGTAAACACTCCACTTATTTCTTATTGCAGACGCCTTATTTCTTACTTCTTATTTCGCAGTGTGAACCGGGACTAACAGCGACTCCTTAAGAAATCCTTCCTTAGGGATTCACCTAGAAGTGCTTCTAAAGACAATAAAACGTGCAACACCACTGATCATCAATTCCAACTCATTGAGCACTGAATAGTAGAGTTGAAAACAGGGCTGTTGGGTCGGTTTTATTCCTCGTTTTTTTCAGAAAAAAAACCTAGGGGCTCGGAAGAAAACTAAAATGCGGAAAAAACTCAAGCAAGTTTTTAAAGAAAATAGACTCAATAACTGGTTAAATTCGCTTCAAATGCTTTGAATTTACGTTAATAGAAGCGTTACAACCGTTTTCCTGTCATAGCTTAGCTGTTTTTGGCAAAAAATACTGGTACCATTTTCAGGCAACTTCTAATTATTGTATTTTTGTTGTTTTAAAATCAAATTACTACTCTAAAAGATTAAATTAGGGTAAATGTATAGTTTCCGGGCGTAAAATCAGGAACCGGCCCCCAGATTAAAATTAATACTTTTAATGATCATAACTTATTATAAATTAGCAAGTTTTATCGATCAATATCGATTATCGAATATTTTTTGGCAAAATTCCAAAATCGTCCAAAATGGTCATGTTACATATCATTTGAAAGCCCTTCGCCTGACGAGTCTAATGATCACTAAATCAGCATAGGGCACGCCCCCGGGGGCCTGTTTTGCCAAATATGAAAGTACCCCTAGGGGACGCATCAGTATATAGGCACGCTCTAGAGGGCCTGTTTTCCAAATATAAAAATACCCCTAGGGGGTATGCATCACCAGACATGGGCAAAGGGGGGGCTGAGGGGGGCTGCTCTGACCTACCCCCATCAGCCGGCCGCTACCCCCCCTCAGGAATTTTTTGGAACAATTTTGTATAGAAAATTATGATAAAAATATGCCTGGATTAGGTGTAAATGACCTCAGAATAGCTTATTTTAATGAAAAATAAGCCAAAAAACCTTGTTTTTAGCCAAAAATCGGACTTTTTGGCTTACCACCCCCTCAGCCTCCCCTCAGGCGCTCCTACCCCCCTCAGGAATTGAAAATTCTACACCCCCCCTCAGCCGAAATGCTAGCCCATGTCTGTGCATCACTATACTGAGGCGTCCCTAGGGGTACTTATCACTATACTGATGCGTCCCCTAGGGGTACTTTTATGTTTTTAAAACAGGCCCTCCAGAGCGTGCCTTATACTGATGCGTCCCCTAGGGGTACTTTTATGTTTTTAAAACAGGGTCTCTGGAGTGTGCCCTATACCGATGCGTCCCCTACGGGTACTTTTATGTTTTTAAACGAGGCCATCTGGAACGTGCCTATACTGATGCGTCTCTAGGGGTACTTTTATATTTGGTAAAACAGGCCTCCCGGTGCGTGCCCTATGCTGATTTAGTGATCATTAGACTCGTCAGGCGAAGGGCTTTCAAATGATATGTAACATGACCATTTTGGACGATTTTGGAATTTTGCCAAAAAATATTCGATAATCTTTAGACTTTAGACTTTATCTCATCGAACGATATAGCCATTTCTGGCTAATCACATGGATTAAACGTACAGTACGAATAAAACATGACGAACGATAGAGAGAACGCAAGTGCAATGATTACTAAAGGTGCATCAAGAATAGCTTACAGTACATAAAGACTAATTGTCGCCATAATAACTAGAGAGCAAAGATTTAAACTTCAAATAACTGACTGGAGTGGTTAAATCAACAGAGAGGTTTTCACAGGCCTCGTTTAACAGAGTCGGTGCTCTGTAGCTGAACGCGCGTCGCGCGGCATCCGTGCGATAGCCAGGCACTACCAGCTTTGGGACTGTGTTTAGACGAGTAGATCTTCTGTGGTCTGTGATCTCGACTGCTCCCACTGGATCGCGCTCCAAAAACAGCTTGTAGGCTAACAGCTGAGTCTTTCGCTTCAGTTCCAGATGGGGTTCCAACCAGCAGAGTTGCCGTTTGCACTCAGAGGCATGGTCGTACTTGCGCAAGCCGAAGACCGTTTTCGCTGCCAAATTGAGAGCTCGGAGCAATGTCTGGTCTATGTACGATTGGGGTGCTGCTTGAGTCACAGCAGGGCAGTAGTACATCTTCGACAAGACTGTACTTTCGATTATTCTGATCAGGGTTTCTCTGGGAACGCACGCTTTTACACGTCTGATGGCAAACATATCCTGTTTGCATCGTTTTGTGACATTCAACAAGTGCGGCAAAAAATTCAGATTCTCATCCAGAATCACCCCAAGGTTCTTGACTTCAGTGAGATTGTCCAGTTGTTGACCGAAAAGAGACAGGTTAGGCGGAGCAGTAAGCTGACGTCTGTTTTGTTTGGTGCCAACGGTCAACACTTGAGTCTTGTTTGAATTGATTTTGAGGCAGTTGCGCGTGCACCAGGCTGCGACCGCATCGAGGTCATTTTGCATGTGCTCCAGCTGTTGAACAGCGCTTGCAGTGCCGAATGAAATTCTCAACTGCACGTCATCAGCAAACATAGTGCACTTTGCTTGCTGCACAACCAGAGGTAGATCGTTGACAAAGGCCAAGAATAGGAGTGGACCCAAAATGGACCCCTGTGGAACACCAGCAGAGACAGGCTTGAGGGATGAGAATTCATTTCCAATCCTCACACACTGCTGCCTCTCAGAGAGATACGATCTTAACCACTGGAGTTCTCGGTCAATGATCTGGTACCGCTGCAGCTTAGCGCAGAGAATGTTGTGCTGGACACAGTCAAATGCTTTGGACATGTCCAGAAGAACAAGGGTCGTTAGTTGCTTTTGATGCATGGCTGTCTGGATCGAATTGCTGATTTGTAGCAGTGCTCGTTCTGTAGATTGACCTCGCCGGAAGCCAAACTGTTGAGTACTGAGGTGTTTGTCAAGATGGTTGTACAATTGGTTGTAGACAAACCGCTCCAGACCCTTTCCAAACAGAGGCAACAACGAGATTGGGCGGTAGTTTTCTGGTTTGTCGATGGCGCCAGACTTGTAAACAGGTATTACAACTGAATGCTTCCAAGCAGAGGGGAAAGTGCCAACTTCCAGGGATAGACTGTAGATTTGGTACAGCAAATCTCCAATCACCGGCATTGCCAAATGCAGCACAAACCCGTTTACACCATCTCGACCAGGTGCCTTGAATTTTGGCAGTGAGTTCATCACTTTGTTGAATTCGGAACGAGTGATTTGTCTGAATACAAATTTCTCTTCATTTGTTGGTCTTACGGCAGCTGCCACTTGATCGGAATCAGTAGGTACATTGTTGGCCACTGATTCTGCCGTTTTCTGGCCAATCTGTGCGAAGTATTCGTTAAACGAAGAAGCTCGCATCCGATCTTCTAACGCACTCACAGATAATGCATTGGCTGCTTTGTTTGGTAGGATGGTGCGCACTGTTTGCCACAGTTTCTGGGAGTTTGATTTAGATTCATCGAATTTGGCTCTGAAGTATGCACGTTTGGCTTCGTTAAAGAGCGAGCTGGTGAAGTTTCTCACTCTTTTGTAGTCGCACCAGTCGGCTTGGTCTCGAGTAGTGGTAGCCGTTTTGAGGAATTCATCTCTCAGTTTCATCCAGGCGCGAATCTCTCCATTTACCCATGGGTAACTGCCATATTTGGCTCGGACCAGTTTGGCTGGAGCGTGAGCGTCCAAGACCACTTGGAAAGTGTCAGAAAACACTGTGGCAGCATGGTCGACATCGTGTTTGGAGAGCGCGTCAAAAACAGACGTCCAATCGGCAGCCATTAGGTCATTTGAGAAAGCCTCCTTGTCTATCTTTCTGTAATTTCTCATCAATTTCCAAGTCCATTTAGGGTAGCGATGGCTAATATCGAGAGCCGTGAAGACTAAGAAGTGGTCGCTGATACCACTCTGGTACACCTGAGTAAATGATGACTTGAGTCGGTCACACAGTAGCACCCAGTCAATTAGCGTTTTTGACTGCTCAGTCTGTCTTGTGAACTGAGCCACAGACTGAGTGAGACTGTTTTGATTGAGAACCGTTTGCAGACTTTGCGTATAATTCTCAGGCTTGCTCAGGTCATGATTGAAGTCACCGAAAAAAGCGTAGCACGACTGATTGGTGGCCAGTTGTTCGGTGGTGTTGTTTAGAGCGTCCAGCATCGTTTGCAGTGATACGGTAGGCGGCCGGTAGCAGCATAGCAGCACCAACGGCTGGTTTTTGCGCGGTGACACTTTGACACAGAGCTGTTCATACTGTTTGCCGGTAGCTTGAATGGTCAGGTCTGGCTGCTTTTCTGGCTTCAAGTGCATTCTTGCATATGCTGCCGTGCCTCCACCCCTTTCATTGCTGACTCGGCTATTTGTAAGCAGCATAAAACCCGGTATTTCTAAATCGTACGTGGCCGCATTGGGGTCCAACCACGTCTCTTGTAACAACAATACATCGATATCAGACTGGCGCAACAGCAGCTCTCGCACTTGCGCAATTTTCTCTGGCGGCCGCAGAGACTGGACGTTAAGAGATAGCACCTTTACCTGGCCTTTGTGCAGACTGGTTTTGTCTCTGAGCTCCGCAAAGCACTCAGCTTGACCTATCGATTGCACCTGGGCAATAGCGCACATTCTGACTTGTTTTGCACGAAAAGGCGGAGTTTGGTTTACGGCCAGCCAATCATGGTTCGATGCACTCATGGTTCGATAATCGATATTGATCGATAAAACTTGCTAATTTATAATAAGTTATGATCATTAAAAGTATTAATTTTAATCTGGGGGCCGGTTCCTGATTTTACGCCCGGAAACTATACATTTACCTCAAATGATATATAACATGACCATTTTAGACGATTTTGAAATTTTGGAATTTTGCCAAAAAAATCATCGTTAATCGATATTTATCGATGAAACTTGTTAATTTATTTATAATTAGGTATGATCATTAAAAGTATTTATTTCAATCTGTTGTCGGTTCCTGATTTTACGCCCGGAAACTACCTATACATTTACCTAAATTAGTGCATTTCGTAATAAAACTCACGCTATTTTGTTGAATTCTGCAATAAAAAGCGATTGTTAAAAATTTTTTCTGTCATCTCGGAAAATAAATTTTGGAAAAAAAACTGAAAAAAACCGGCTTGAGTTTTCTTCCGGAAAACAAACAGCCCTGGTAGAAAACATATTGTGAATGGCAATTCGGTTGGCAAAAGATAAAAAGCACCGTTGGGACCGTAGCACCGTAGCACCGTCAGTCTCATCGGACCGTATTGCTGTTGCTCTCCTCTTCCGTTTTTAAACGCCGTCTGCCGAAAATCGGCCATTTCCCCCCACTGGTTCGATGAGACCGACGGTCGACGGTGCTACAGTGTTTTGGGGATACAACCGAATTTCGGTGTTGCTCGGTAGTATGAACCGAATAATTCGGTATTTTCATTTATTCGGTTTCGGTATTTTTGCTACCAAATAAAATAACTGTGTAAAACTCAATATTTTGCTGCTTTTTATTTAACGCACTTTGTCACAAAATGTTTAAAAATAGAAATAATCTCACTGCTTTTCGGTTATGTAACGGGCTATTACACAGTTTGATTGAGTTAAAATTTGCCTTAATTCTGCCAACGCCTTTAAGCGGTTGTCTGAAACAGTTTTCTTTTGTTTCTTGCCAGCTTAGGCAGACCTAATAGCTGGAAAACATTCAGAGAAGCCAATAGATTATGTACTAGAACTGTTAATTTTGTGCTAAGAACGCATTGAGTTTTTGTGGGCCAAAAATTTTTATTAACTTGTTTTGAAAAATTGTCAACCTTTTAAATCCTGGGTACGCAACTGCAACAGATGCTCTGAGTGATGTTTCGCCCTCTCCATCAACTGTGACTATCATTTCTGGCTGGACACAAACCGATAATAAAATTAACAGTCTACTATTCGGTACACCCTCCTTTTAATGCAAATGTTTTTAAACTCTTTCGCGTTGTGTCCTGATATACCAAAGAATGGCCGACTTAATCGGTCAGCTACGGTTTATCTGCTACAGCAAACACCACTAATAATGCAACGCATGTAGCTAAGGTGACAAGTTATCAAATGGAAAATTAGATCATGCGGGAAGAAACGAAATACAAGGCAACAGTACACACATCCCACTAACATAGTTGCGTCACTTTTGCATTCGCATTCAGTCTATTTGCACTACTCGAACATGCACCAACCAGCTAGCCTATATTTACATCAATCAGCACTGTACGTCTAGAAGACGAATCCAAATTGCTCGCTCATGTGCCGTTTATGCTGTTCAGACAAGCGTACACATCATGTTCCACATGGATTCTGTCCAAACGAACGTACGGGTATCTAAGAATGTATGTACTGTATGTACACATAATAATCCTCAAAGGAAAGAAATGTAAAAAGGTTAAAATCCGATTTTTGTGTTACAGGGCACTTTACCTTTCGGGCAGACATGTGTACCGGGCGTGGATGATAAGTTTACAGCAACGGTCAGGTCCAGAGTAACAGGCTTGCTGTCAAATTTCGGCGGAATCCAGTGGCGCTCTTCATGCATCAACACAATATCTTCTGGTGGATTCAGCATGTCCACAAGTAGAAGTACCCAAGTATACCAAAAATACCGAAACCGAATAGCTGAAAATACCGAATTATTCGGTTCATACTACCCAACACCGAAATTCGGTTGTATCCCTAAATCACACCAAACCGGTGGGGGAAAATGGCCGCTTTTCGGTAGACGCGTTTAAAAACGGAAGAGGAGAGCAACAGGAGTACGGTCCGATGAGACCGACGGTGCTAGGTGCTACGGTCCCGACGGTGCTTTTTACCTTTTGCCATTCGGTTTCTTTGAGCCGTCGAGCCGTTCGAGCCGTTCGCACCGGCAGGTAACGCTGTGGGCGCTGAATTTTGTGCAATTAATTGGCAGAACGTTTTCAGGCTGTGATTTTCTTCAATATGCTTTGTGCTTTCACTCACATCTCTTCTGGCCAACTCTGAATCGCCATGCCGAAATACTATCCCGAGAATCGGCCGATTCACTTGTAGAAATCAATTAAATTGACGGTTTCCCTTCAGATTGCAACGATTTCAACTCTTCAAGCTGTCAATGTGCTTTTTTAGTAATGATCCTAATGTATGAAAATTTGGTCAAACGTGTTTGTCGGTGTGGCACAAAATTGGTGTAAAACCGCATTTTTAGCTTATAACTCCGGTACGGAGCATCCAACCGCACTTTAGATACCATTTTCGAAATCTCCGAGTCTGGCCGCATCTGTTTGTTTGCCAATTTCATCCTACGAACAAGCACGAGCTTAAAATCATGTTTTGAAGTTAGGGTACTTTTTTCTTTTTTTCAGCCCGACCACCCTTACTTTGGAGGGGGGGCCTGGCGCTCTGGGGGGTCCACCGGAGCTCATACTTTGGGTTCTTATTTTTTCGTCATATACTCTCACATATATAAAAATGACGCAAATCGGTGATGTGATCCTGACCCGATTTGGGGAGACTCCCTTATCAAAGGTTAAATCTACTCAGAAATTGCGTCTGAAATTACATACGGTTAGATCGCGAAAATGGGAGCCGAGCGTGTTTGAAGAAAATCAACAAAATACGCAGCACTCTGAAAGACGCAACTATACTAACCAAACGCGTCTGCAAAATAAACTGTGTCTTTCCCGTTTAAAGTCGTTACGCTTTCAGTACTATTTAGAAAGCACATTTTTAACCTAAATGACTCAGGCAAAGTTTGTGGTTTTTACGGAAGTACTATAGTCCTTGCCAAAAAAGAGCGGATTGGAGGTTTTTTGCGAATAACTCCTTATGGGTGCATGGGAGCGCTTTTTGCCTCGTAATCAAAGTTGTAGAGTGGCTCGAGCTCGGTACTCTGGTGCAACCTAATCTGCGCAACGCGCCATGGTAATGCTAATCTGCACAACGAAAAAAATCAGCTTTTCCTGTAGTTGAGATGAACGCGAGTTTTTCAGTGAATTATAATCTACAGACCTCGGGGATTTCAAAAATTTATTCATATTTCTTCTAGGTGGAACGGTTCCAGAGTTATACACCATCAAAGTTGGCCGAAAATGCTAAAAATGGCCATTTTTGGCGATTTTCAGATTTCTGGGGGGGATTGGAATAACTCAGGACCAACTCACCCGATCAGGCTGAAATTCACATATAGTAGTAGGCGAAAGCTGAATAAAGTAGGTAATCAAGCTCATGAGTTTTTACATTCGTTCCAGGACCACAATATACAGTAATCCAGTAACATTCGCTAAGCCCTGAACGAATTTGCTGATGCCGAAAACCTTTCGTGCTTGTGAATTCATCGTTTTCTTGCAACATGAACACCGAAATAGCAAAAAATAACAATTTTCTCATCGGGACCTCAAAATACAGTAACCCAGCAATGATGGTTATGCCAGAAATAGATTCCCACCCCTGAAAACCTTTATTGCCTTCTCTTTCGACTTCGAGCGTTTCCTTGACCAGGCATGCATAAACGAAAATTAACAATTTTCGTGTCGGGACCTCAAGATACAGTAACCCAGTGATTACGGCGATGTCAGAAATGGGTTCCTTGACCGCGAAAACGCTTAGTTCCTACTCTATCCAGCCAGCATTTCCTTAAAGCAGAAACCACGTAAACTGACAAAATGCAGTTTTCGTGCCAGGACCACAATCTACAGTATCCGAATGGCTTCAGAATGGACTGAAAACGATTCAAAACACTGTAAAGTACATTTTTAACTACAGTGGAGGAGTTAAGCTTCTACATACCAGCAGAAAAAAAATCAAATGACCTAAACTTGAAAAAATCGGGATTACGGTATCAGGGTCAATTTTTCAGGGTTCTTATGTGTCTCAATCAACGTAAAACTAAATTTTACACCATTCATGTGAATTTCAGCCTGATCGGATGAGTTGGTCCTGAGTTATTCCAATCCCCCCCATAAATCTGAAAATCGCCAAAAATGGCCATTTTTAGCATTTTCGGCCAACTTTGATGGTGTATAGCTCTGGAACCGTTCCACCTAGAAGAAATATAAATACATTTTTGAAATCCCCGAGGTTTGTAGATTATAATTCACTGAAAAAATTCGCGTTCATCCCAACTACAGGAAAAGCTGATTTTTTTCGTTGCGCAGATTAGCATTACCATGGCGTGTTGCGCAGACTAGGTTGCACCAGAGTACCGAGCTCGAGCCACTCTACAACTTTGGTTATGAGGCAAAAAGCGCTCCGATGCGCCCATAAGGAGTTATTCGCAAAAAACCGCCAATCCGCTCTTTTTTGGCAAGGACTTTAGTGAATCAAGACTGTTAGATTCCGGAACTGAGGTTTCAGAAACTTTTAAGAAACTGCAACCTCTGTTAACTACTTTCACTGTCAGAAAATTGTTGCTGAAAATGAGAGAATAGCGTTTTCTGTCCGTTTTAAAATTGACTGCACGGACTCACAGGTCACAAGCGGTTTTCTCTGCTCTAAACACTATACAGTACTTTTTATCCAAACAGTTGTCTTTCAAGCAATTTTAAAGTCCAGAATACATGTTTAAGAGTCAGTCTCTGAACCGATCGAGTCTTGGCCCTTTGCCCTATTCAGACCCAAAATTGAAAGTTGGGCGTAGAGGGCTGAAAGTTGGAACACTAAAACATATTGACAAGTTATCAATGACCTGCAAAGAATTTCCAGATTCGACGCTCCACGCTCGAGATATGGCCTTCTAAAAATCGGCCCGCTTAACTATGGGACCAAAATTTCGATATCGAATTTCTGGCTTGCTGATCGGAATTCAGACCTAACAAACGGGGTTTTTGCGTAACTTTTATAGTAGTTTAAGAATCTTTTACTAAATTTCATTTTTGGAAAAAAATTTTTTTTTCGTCCCCCTATCGGGGGGCATAACATAACTCGTCTGGAACCCCCCCTAGATCGTTCTTTTTATTTCAGATTATTGTAGCGCTATATCTTAGCTACACGCCGGTGTAAAACATTACCGGCTACCGGACGGCAAACACTGAAATATTTGCGTTCAAAAATTTAAAATGCCACATATTGCATGTTTCACTGTGCCCAAAAATTTTCAACTCCATGTTCCCGCTTACTAATTGGAGTTGAATGCTAAAAATTGATGTCTAAGCTGTACTTTTAGAGTAGTTTAAGAGTCTTTTACTAAATTTCATTTTTGGAAAAAAATTATTTTTTCGCCCCCCCCCCTATCGGGGGGCATAACTCGTCTGGAACCCCCCTAGACCGTTCTTTTTATTTCAGATTATTGTAGCGCTATATCTTCGCTACACGTAGGTGTAAAACAATGTGGGCTGCAGGACGGCAAACAGTGACATATTTGCGTTCAAAGATTAAAAATGCCACATTTTGTACATTATGTACCCCAGTGGAACATGCAAAATGTGGCATTTTTAATCTTTGAACGCAAATATGTCAGTGTTTCCCGTCCTGCAGCCCATATTGTTTTACTCCGGCGTGTAGCTAAGATATAGCGCTACAATAATCTGAAATAAAAAGAACGGTCTAGGGGGTTCCAGACGAGTTATGCCCCCCGATAGGGTGACGAAAAAAAAATTTTTTTTTCCAAAAATGAAATTCAATGAAAGTTTCTTAAACTACTCTAAAAGTACAGCTTAGACATCAATTTTTAGCATTCAACTCCAATTAGTAAGCTGGAACATGGAGTTGAAAATTTTGGGCACTGTGAAACATGCAAAATGTGGCATTTTTAATTTTTGAGCGCAAATATTTCAGTGTTTGCCGTCCGGTAGCCGGTAATGTTTTACACCGGCGTGTAGCTAAGATATAGCGCTACAATAATCTGAAATAAAAAGAACGGTCTAGGGGGGGTTCCAGACGAGTTATGCCCCCCGATATGGGAGCGAAAAAAAAATTTTTTTCCAAAAATGAAATTTAGTAAAAGATTCTTAATCTACTCAAAAAGTTACGCAAAAACCCCGTTTGTTTGGTCTGAATTCCGATCAGCAAGTCAGAAATTCGATTTCGAAATTTTGGTCCCATAGTTAAGCGGGCCGATTTTTAGAAGGTCATATCTCGAGCGTGGAGCGTCGAATCTGGAAATTCTTTGCGGTGGTTACATAACCTATCAAGACGTATTAGTCCTCCAACTTTGAGCCCTCCACGCCAAAGTTTCATTTTTGGGTCTGAATACTGAAACTCGATCGGTTCAGAGACTGGCTCTTAAAAGGCTATTGTCTCTTACCTCTATGTGTCACAATGACAATTACCGAACTTCGTCTGTGCCAGTTTCTACGAAACTAAACTTGCGATAAGAAGTTAAAACCGTACAGTCCAAAAGCATAGACGTTTTCGTTTGCCAAGTAACATGGATGTAAGCCAACATACGTTTAATAAAGATTTGAGCAACAGCACAATTACAGATTAAAGTTTCAGATAATAATCAGCACGAGGAAGGAAAAAATAAAAGAGTACTAAACAAATCGTTCAGTAATCACTGATACAGACACTATGATGCACCGCTTACGAATCAATTAAAGTGAACATCGAAATATGCGCGCGCCCCGTCGGCAGTCTAGCAATATGCTCTGATCAAAAGTTTCCGGGATTTAGGGTGAATTTTCCTCTAACAGACAGTTGCCACAAACAAAGTTTTCTGTTCCATCCAAGTACACAAGCCAGTCCTCAACACAAACAGTATCAAACGAGGCACTGTACAATGGACATTCCACCCACAACTGTGAAACGTCTTTGTCTTTGGCTTTACGTTTGGCACAGCACGACGTCTCCCACGAAAATACCTTGGCTGCTAACCGACCTGCCGAGACCGTTTCGGAAAGATGCTCCGATTTTGAAGTTCTCTTTTTCGACAGATGTTCACCTCCGAATCAGTCTGCATAAAGACAGTGTGTAGATATTTTTTGAATCTATGCATAACAGGGAGGGATCTGCACACTGGCTAGGCCCGAACAACGGACCACCACTAACCAACGTTGGTTAAGAAGGGTAAATACATGGGCCGGAAAAATCCGGAGGGGGGTGGGGTAGGGAGGTCTGGAGACCTCGGGGGGGGGGTCCCGAAAAAAGGCCAAAAAACGCCTATTTTGCCTTAAATAAGCGAAAATTTCCTCCCTCTAGGGGGGGGTGAGGGAGGGAGGTATGGCCGGCCGAGGGGTATACCCCCTTACCCCCGGCCCATGTATGGTAAATAGTAAGATATACCTTGAATGCACAAGCCGCATGTTCTATGACCGGTCAAGTTTTATCCACCTGGCGCGAACGGGTGCTGGTCGCGTCTGTACTTTGAGCGGCCGTTTCTGGATTGGAAAACTTTGTCACACACATCGCAGCGGAGGAAGACACCAGGGTTTGCAGAGCTTATCATCGCAGGGAACGGCGACGATCAGTCCACCAGTCTTGTGTTGGTAAAAAAAGGAATAATAAACGGGACACTGCACAGTGAACACTATAACAAGTAGAACACTATTGGGAACCAGACAAATTCTACATAAACATCCATCATTTTTGTCACTTTTTCCTTAACTGTGCGGAGCGGAGCGTCTACCGTAATCTTGACTTAAATTATTGAAGTAGGCGGACTTAAAACATGAAAATCACGACTGTCTACTGTAGCTCCCATGTTCGGGATCTAACCGTACTGTATGTTCTTAAATTCAAATATTTTTTCTTTTTTTACTATTTTAAAAAAACATTTTGGCCGCCGCTGACACTACGCGGACACAAGCGGACACCTGTCCGCGCGGACAAGTGTCCGCGCGCTGACAACATCTGTGTCCGCGCGCGGACAGCGGACAAAGTATAAACCCACCTTTAAAGGATTGCATTTAACTAACCGTCTATAAAAAGTCGTTTTCCTGTGATAAGTATAACACCTAGCAGCCTGCAAAAAGCCTGCAGGCCCATTTTTTGGGCAAAATGGCAGGCCGTTCCGGGCCGCCGTTTCCGGGCCGGGCCGCAAAATTTGGAAAACAGGGCTGGCCGCGCCAAAAATTCGACCGACCCCTTTTCACTCTGGAACGACATCGTTTACAGACGGCCCCTTACCACGTTACAAAGCTGTCGGTTAACTGTGCTGCTTGTTTCAAACCGGCATTCAAATGTTTATCACTGTCAACAAAAATATTGAATTGAGTTTCACTCAAACATCGAATACATGTACTTCAATACTAATTCTTTCTTCCGAATGGCAGCTGGGAGCCGCTGAATTAGACTGTATATTAGCAGAACGCCCTCTACGAAAAAGAAAAAGCTGTTTTATCTCAGTTCTCACTTCCAGGTTGCAGGTGTAAAGCATGGGCATGCTCGCACAGCTGTGCAACATAGACAACACACTGATCGTGTCGGAGGAACCCAAGTAGAAAGCCTTGGCCTGGTTTAACAGAGACTCGTAGAACTGCTCCAACACTGTCAGTACGAAGTTGGGTGTCATGCACAGCAGATATCCACTCACCAACACCGCGATGCTAACCATGGTTAGCCTGGCGTCCTCCCTGCATTGCTCTACTCTTTCTCGGTCTCTGGTATAGCCGCTGGGTGCTACAAAGAATATGATACATTCTACAGGGTGTGCCAAAAAAACAACCCAGCAGAGTTTTTGCTGTTGCAACCGCAAATCTCAACCGATTTGAATGAATCCTTTTTTAAATGAAAGATAAATAAATTCTTGAAAGATTGATGTAGCGTTTATTAAGATAGCCTGCTTAGTTCCTGAGATATTTGTCCCCAAAGTCAAAACAGAGATTTTGGCAGTGAACAAGAGTGATAAAGAACAACCCAGCACATTTTTTACTTTTGCAACCATGAATCTGAACCGATTTGAATGAACCCTTTTTTGAATGAAAGACTGATAAATTCTTCAAAGTTTGGTGCAATTTTTATTGAGATTCACAGTTTAGTCCTTGAGATATTTGCCTTCTAATTCGAAACAGATTTTTGGCAAAGAACAAGAGCGATTCCATTGCATTTCATAGTAAAGCAGATTCCTACTGCTGGGGCTAATGATACTTTAGTGTTGAAGTAAACCGAGTTTCTGTGTCACCTGTAAAGCCTCCAAGAGCCCTTACTAGTAGCAGGAATCCGTTTTATTACGAGGTGCTGATTAATAAAAAAATCCCTCTTGTTCACTGCCAAAATCACTGTTTTGATTTTGAGAGCGAATATCTCAGGAACTAAGCAGAGTACATTAATGAAAATTTCAGCAATCTTTTAAGAATATGTTTATCTTTCATATAAAAAAGGATTCATTCAAATCGGTTGAAATTTGCGGTTGCTACAGCGAAAAATCTGCTGGGTTGTTTTTTTTGGCACACCCTGTATGTAAGTATTGTTGTCGTAGTGTTAGAAAAAGTTGCAAATTCTATGAGTGCGTCGGTATGATTATCGATCATAATTTTCGAAAAATTCAGTGCCATTACTGGAGCCATAGAGGTCCATAGTCCCAGTCTGTGTGTTGCACCCAAGGACAATACAAATCGTTTTTGCGTAAGGCAGCAAAGGTGTACGCTGCGTTTAGTTTAAACACAGATCACGCTATTTGGTTTTTGGCCTACAGAACGAGCAGACGTCTAAAATTTCCCGCAAACTTTGACAATATGCATCCAATCCAAAGGTTTTATCTTAATAAACACTGCAAATTTGAGCCACTAAGAACTGACTGAGAAGAAAATCGTTTGAGCGAAGAACAAAAAATGGCCAGCCGCACTTTTTGCCTATTTATGTATTGTCTTTATTATTTACATGTACCAGTCCGATTTATGAAGTGTGTTCATTAATCATTATAATTAATTAACATACGTTTGATGCGCAGCAGTACGCTGGTAAGGTGGAGGGAGTTGGCGGCCGAGCGGGAAAGCAGCGAGTGGAGGTTGATTCTCCTTAGAATGGCGCAGTTGAGTCCGAGCAGTGCTGTGAAGGGCAGGAAGGTGCCCAGCAGGTTGGCCATGTAGAAGTCGACGAACTTGTACAGCGACTGGTTGGCCAAGGCTGTCGGTTCCAGCTGCAGTCTGCCGTACTCATCCGAGCAGTTGCCGTACTCCGTCACCGCATAGGCCAACGCTGTGGGTAACCTGCGTTGCGTTTACATACATATGTCTCACTTGCCGTTTTTCTATGAAAGTGCGTTTTTTCAATAGTCTCTTTGTGGCAGTTTTGTTGGAAGGGTACTTACTGTACGTACCTTTTTGGAATAGAAGAGATACGGAGATACACAAAGAATGAGAAAACGAATGCACTACAATATGTAAAGATTGAATTTGTCAGTCTTAAATGAATTTTCTACTGGCCCATCTTCTGTATTACCCCCCTTTCTAAATCCAAGTCGTTTCACTGCGTTCAGTGCATTTTCAAGTTTTTCTGAATGTAGTTGGCATAGAAATCCCGATTTTGCAAGTAAATTTGCCTTTCAAGTAGGAATTATAACTGTTCGGAGAGCAGAATCTTTTGCAATTGATCTTTATGTGTAGAATAGATTAAATAAAGATACTTGATAAGCGCCGTCATAAGTATAGTGGAAGCTCCGGCCGTGATTCTGATCCGATTCGAGCTGACCACCCCGGCCAGACTCTGCACAGAGCGTCCGGCACAGCTGACCAGCCATTTCTCTATTGTAGCAACCAGATACAAATAGGGAATGGCCAGTTCGGCCAGTCTGTTCAGTGTGTAGAAGGGCAGCGCTAACTTGAAGAAGAACTCAAACAGAAAGGGGCACTTCAAGTAAAGTGCTAAGCCGTCCACTCCATAGATGAAAGAGAAGGACAGACAGACAAATAGGTCGAAAACGGCCACCAGCGTAATGTAGAGATAATCGGTGTTTCTCTTTCTCTCCTGCGCCAATCCCAGTCCCAACCTGACCAAGCCAATAATCAAGGTGATGTTCGTCAGAATACCTACCAGACTGACACTACTGGCGAACATGATGACAACGAAGCGAACAGTTGTGTAAGGGTCGTAGGAAGCGCAGTGACCGCTCATTTTTGTCACTCTAGGAAAAACTAGACAAACAAAGACGGAGCGAAAATTGGAAGCCTGCGTGCCGATTCCTAATTAGCTGCATCAATAAATTACCATGCCGCACCCGCTGACCCGTGTTTGGAATGCGTCTGCGTGCTTAGCTCTAAATTTAGAAGCTAACTTAATGAATCGAGTTGTCGGCAGCCATGGCAACTAAGCTCGTACAAACTTCTCTAGCTATCCTGTGACAAGACTCTATGGACAGGTTTTTGTTTAGATGGCCCGAACCTGCAGACTTTGTATCTTTTGTCTGGGACAAAAATGCGCTAACAACCACTAATAAGAAGCATAAATTCTATCGGCTAAGTGTGTTTGTATATTTCCTAGGCTGGGTGGTCGTAGATATTGTTTCTTGGATTGATTGGGGCATCCTGAGATGGTATCCGATTTATTTATCAAACTGGACTTACATTCTCTTCTTGATTCATCTTCTGTTTAGCTGTCTGATTAGTAAGCTTAACTAGCTGAGAAATGGAAATTTACTGATCCTTTGCAGCTTCAAGACTGTTCTTGCTTCAAATACACTGGGCGCTGTACAACATAGTTCTTGTGATGAACTGCTTCGTCTGTGCATCGTATTGGCTCACAGAGTACGACTTTGGCGATGGCTTTCCTTCAGCCAGAAATGCACACAAGCATCTTTTGAATGGACTGTTTTTGATTTTCGACTTTACCATTTCCCGCACTCCGTTCAGACTTCAACATGTCTGGATCAGTCTGCTCTATTTGTCTGGCTACCTCATACACAACGGTCAGTCTATCAACTTGTCAAGTAGTTAGTTTTCAGATTTTCAAAGATAATAACTTAGCTCTTACTGTAGACACAGAATTTTTTTGCGTGCTTGGCAATAGGGAGATGCATAGTGTGCCTAAAAATGGTTGCATGTGAATGTTTTTGCATTCACGGAAATTTTCAAAAAAGCGTGATTTGTTGTGACTGGCAAATCACGCGTTGCATGCAACACTGTGCATCGTTGACAAAAAAGCGTGATTGACATGTGACTGGCCAATCACTTTTTCGCACTTCGCATTTTCCAATCACATTTATAGCTAACAAACAGACGCACGCAAAGCGTGATTCTATGTGGTTACTACTCCAAATTGAGTACTGTAGCTTCTGCTAGTAAGGGTTGAGCTTAGGCTTAGGCAGACTGGGGTGATCTTTTTCCGATAATTGATTAGCCGTAGCTACATACATGACATGTCCGGGCCGGCGTGGGGGAAGAGGGGTTTTCGCCCAGAGGGAGGTCCAAAATTTCAAAGAGCTTCAGAACGCCTGGAAATGCGTTTTAGCAGTAACCAGGCTAAAAACAGCTTTTTTAAGCAGCCAAACAGCGTTTTAGAGCTAAAGACGAGCAAAAAAAGGTTTGGAAAGACACCGATTTCTCTTAAACATCAGCTTGTGTGCGTAGGTAGGTTTTCTCGCCTACAATGTAGGTACAGTATTATAAACTCATAAACACTAAGCCAAGCCGGGAAGCAATATTGCACTCAGGGTTGTATATTTTTCCGAAAAAAACCTCGGCCTGTTTTTTTCCAGTTTTTTCCGGTTTTTTTCCGGTTTTTTTCCTAAATCGCGGAAAAAACTCCAGCTCAAGTTCTGAGTATCCTAGACTGGTTTTATGATTCCTAACGCTTTCTAGCGCTTTCTTCAGTCTTTTCAGACCAGAAATACACGTGTTACATAGATATAAATCACGAAACAGGCATGAAACAATCCCGGACAGGCTTCATCAATAAACCTTATATGCAAATTTTCTTACAGCAGTTAGCGTTTTTGTTTTATCATGCCAAATTTGGTCTTTTCTGTTGTTTTTCTAACAGTTTTGAGTCAGTATAGCCTATTAAACATCGCAAAAGTCCATTTTTAGTGAGAAAAATGACATAAATTAGCTATTTTTAGCTTGAGTTTTTTTCCGCGATTTATGTTTTTTTCCGACCCTTAGGAAAAAAACCGGTTTTTTCCAGAAAAAAACGGAAAAAACACCGAAAAAAAAACACACCTCACAACCCTGATTGTATCGAATCGAAAGCACAAAGTTGCCGGTCACGAAATGGACCGCATAGGTCTGATCGTAGGGCTGTAAGGTCCCCCGCACATCGGATCGGATCAGCACCACAAAATTTCAGGGATCTTCTACGTGACTGGGAAAGTGAACGAAGACGGCTGCAGATGCATCTACCGTTCCCTAAGTTTCGAGCAAGAGCCTTCCAAAGTGCTGCAGAACTACCTGCTAATGACAGTTTCTGTATCGCTCTTGCACCTCTTATTCTATGGTGTGTACCGCACACGCCAGCATCTGTGTAGTGGCCAGGTTTCCTCAGTCACGCCTGTTTTGGAGGATCGGTTTACGCAAACCAACAAGAAATGAATAAAGGGAGTATGTGTGACGTGCGCGCGCCTCTATTATTTCGATTATTGACGTCAGGCCCGAACAGAAAGAGCAAGTGAGTGTGCGTCATAGAATATGAGGAAAGCAAACAAAACAGGAGGCCGAGTCAGACTGTTTGTCAGAATTTGTTTGGCGGCACCGTTGCTGATAAATGGTTGTTTGGTTCAAGGTCGAATAGCGCTTTTCTACGTGTCGTCTACAAATCTCCCCAGTCGTCGACAATGTCTCCTGCCGTCTTTGTCAGACGCTAACCTGTTTGATAAACGGAAGGTTTTTATTGGACGCAATCAAAACCAGAAGAATTGTACAAAACCGTAGCAGACTAACAAAACACTGATTTCTATTATAGTCGATACGAACTGCAAGACACTTAGTATTTGCCTTGGAGAGAATTTAGAAACTTGTGGTTCAGAAGGTCAAGTTTTTTGACAAAGCTATGAGACAGACAAAGCTGGTTTTTAGCCTAAACTTCTCTCCAAGACAAAGCTAGTAGCTAGTTCAAGAGAAAAGTCAGTTAAAGATGCTGCGCGCAGTTGCTTTCAGACTCGAACCTCTAGCCATCGAGCCTTTGTCGCCGAGTTCGAATGACTTCTGCCTGAGAAAGGTTCCCGCTTGTTTTCCCTTACGATAACCATAGTTGCTGCGCGTAGGTACGAGCAGCTGTCGTTCCTTGATCGTTTCCTGCGGTTTGAAATTGGCTCCCAAGCTTGCGCGTCGGGAGGCACTTCTGGGCAGTGAAGCCGAGAAGGTGGCGGAGCGACGGCGGATTTCGCTGGGAAACGGCGACCGCTTCGGCTCGACGCAGACGGAAGCGAGCGGCAGACCGACCGAATCGGCGAATCGGACCCGCTTCGGCCACTTGGGAAGCGGCGTGCGCGAAAGAGAGACGGCCGACGGCGTCGACCGAACGGCCATTTGGCCCAGGTGACAGTTAACAAAAGACACAATCACAGCACAGTCTAGGTAGGCTGCCGCTGCCGATTGCAGGTTTGAATTTTGAGTAAACAACCGGCCAACTGCGAAAATGGCCGCCCCTTCTTGCCTACCGGGACCGGTTCTCTTCTAGAGACGACGCCTTCCAACACTTCTAATTGTCTGCAAAAACGGCCGGCTTACAACGGAAAACGGATACTGCGGTTTTGACATTCTTTTCTTGGCTCGCACTGACTGCCAGACAAAGACTGCCATTAAGCCTCTTCGGTTCATTTGTACCGTTGTCAAGTAAATTAGTTTAGTAATTTACTTACTTTTTAATTTACTTGCACCTCCACAAAATAATTTACTTACTTTTTAATTTACTTTGACTGATTAACCAACAATTTAATTTGATTTTAATTTACTTTCAACTTCTAATTAAATTCTAATTTACTTTTCTATGCAAAAAATTGCCGAAAATACCACAAAATCAACAAATATCTGAGTATGGATTTCTAGTAAACTGATGGCACTATGAATCTAACTCCATCCTTTTGTTAAGCTTCATGTTTTTGGTAAAATCAGTTGTTCAGAAATGCATTATAATTATTTTTTCTAGGAGCAAAGCAACAGACGTAAAGCTTTGGCTAAACACTGAAACTTATGGACAGACCGGGATTTGTTGAAACAAAGAGGTTTTCATGCATCAGTGCATACATGTATCAGGGGGTCTGGGGGGCTTAGGCCAGACCCCCCGGATGGAGACCCCCACACCCCCCAAGACGATTTTCCCGACCCCCTCCAATTTTTCTGGCAAGTAATTTGTTGAGCAAAGTTTCGCGATTTTTTACAATTTCAGACACAAACATAGACAATATAGCCTACAAAACAACACTTTTTAGCTGTATTTCAGCCCAAATTAGCGATTTTTGACGATTTTTAGCCGAAAAATTACGATTTTTTCGATTTTTGAGGGTTTTTTAGTGCCCAACCCCTGCCAAAATTTGAGCTCAGATCCCACGGCCGGCGCCAGACCCCCAACCCCCTCCCCCTTCGGCAGATGACCTGTGACATGTATGCATCAGTGGTTGCACAAAAACTGTAGCTTCACATTCTATATGTACGTAGTATAGGATTCCAATTAAAGTTTTGAGAAAGATGCTTGACAGTTGTGAAATCACCAAATCATCATTTTGGCTTTATAAAGCAAGCATCTACAGTAACCTCTATAGGTTTAGCCCTGACCAATTACGATATACATAACTGCAGTCAGCTGGTTTTATTCCATAACTTCAGGGGCTGAAAAATCTCTATTATATTTTGCAGACTTTTGGTGAGCCTTGCAAGTTTCCCAAATTCTAGTTCTACCCACCTAGAATCTCGCTTGAGATTCCTTATTTGGTTTAGTTAACACTGGTCAAGCACACAGTCCTCATCCTCAGAAGTATCAAAAAAATTCAGAGAAAATTGTGTTAAAGGATCTGCTGCATTGCAGCTGGGTTTCCATTCCCAACAGTGAGATTATGTGGACATATTATGTACATTATGTTGTTAAATAGACAGACAGGAAAGGCACAAAACACACAAAAGTAACATGCGAGAGCCAAGACTACCACAGATCGAATAGTCAATGAAGCAAATTACAAGTAAATTAGAAGTAAATTGAAAGTAAATTTTTCACGCTTTTCAATCTAATATGATTTACTTTTTACTTGCTTCGCCATTTTCGTCAGAGATTTAATTCTATTTTAATTTACTTGCCACTAAATTTACTCTTTGGAAGTAAATTATTTTCGGATTTAATTTAATTTTAATTTTAATTTACTTGACAACGGTATTCATTTGTAAAGTGTATAACAGGACAGGAGAGTAGTGGGTGGCATTGAAAAACTATTATTAAAATATAATTTGACCAAATATTATATTAGTTATAGCGTAAAAGTACTGTAACATGCGAAATTTAAAATCGCAACCCTCAGCAGTAAACTAGAAAACGCGATTTGACTGTTTTCGCCCTTGATTTTGATTTTTTTCGCGACATGAAACTCAATTTTCTCACAAATGCGCGCAGTTACGTAGACAGACAGGCATGTTCGTAACCAAAATATAACTACATAACAGCGCTACAAAGTTCTGCAATAAAAATTACCACTAGTGGGATGTATTTATCATGATCATGATCCGGGAGTACAGATTTTGGCAACGAACAATAGCGTCAAAAGTATCCTGCAGTTTTTTTTACTTTTGCAACCATCAATCTCAACCGAATTAAATGAATCCTTTTTTCGATGAAGGATTGATAAATTCTTGAAAGATAAGTAAACTTTTTGTTAAAACACTCTGCTTGGTTCTTGAGATATTTTCCCTCAAAGTCGAAACAGATTTTGGCAAAGATCAAGAGCGATTCCGTTGCACTTCACAATAAAACAGATTCCTACTGCTGAGGGGCTAACGAGACTTAACTGGTGAAGTAAACCGAGTTTCTCCAATAAAGACTCCAATAGCCATCAGCAGGGGTAGGAATTTGTTTTGTTATGAAGTGCAACGGAATAAATATCCCTTTTGTTCATTCATTGCCAAACTCACTGTTTTGTCTTTGAGAGCAAATATCTCAGGATCTAAGCAGAGTACATTAATAAATATTTCACCAATTCTTTAAGAGTTTATTTATCTTTCAGTTAAAAAAGGATTCATTCAAATCGGTTGAGATTTGCGGTTGCTGCAGCGAAAAATCTGCGGGGTTGTTTTTTTGGCAGGCAGACCCTGTATATAAATACATATACGCACACAAATACACAAACAGAAAATCAAAATGCAATACTAAACAACAGTACTACTGCGATAATATGGTAATGTTTTCGAAAACATCTTGACCCCAGAAAAATATACCTAAAAACATATTTGAAACTGTAAACATGTTTGGATTCATATACTATAACACCCACTCGTCTAACCTCTTGTCATTGTTTGTTTAGTGTGCTCTCTCTCCTAATAAACTATCATTGGTGCCGAGACATGGGATTGAACCGGGGACCTTCAGATACATACTGTATATGTAGCCCAAAAAAGAAACAAATTTATGTTTTAAAACATATATGTTTTCTACAGTACACCTTCCTGGGTGAAATACCTAGCTCCCTGGGTACGTACACTATTGCCGGGTACCGAAGACCTGCACAGTAGACAGCACCAAATTATTAGCTCTATAAATGAGTTGGCCTGACTTCTTAGAGCTTCCAAAATCAATCAACCAGCTATACAGTCCTCGTGACTTTGAGCTTGCAGGGCGCTTAGGTTGAATCAGAAATGGCCTATGTAACGGTTCACGGCTTTGTTCAGTTCTGTCTAGCGGCTGTATCACTTCCAGTGTACCTGTGGTTTGTGGCAACTCTGGTCACATACCGCAAAGTCACTCCATTCAACTCATCTTTCTTCACTCTTGCTCTGTCTGTGGCAATTCAAGACATTTCGAGTCTGCTCATCAGCTGGTTGTTTTCTAGATTTGCTATGTACGTCACAGTATTTCTACAACCTGCAACCTTTAGCTATCTGTAGCCATAGGCCGTCCTAAACTGGTCAACAATCTTGAAAGCGCGGCAGCGCGCCAAAGCCCGCAAAAATGTATTGTTGACAGTTTATTCGTACCAAATAATAGTTTATACGTTTAAATTTGGCGCGCGCTGAGCTTTCTATATACGAGACTTGAAAATAGTTTTTTTTTGTTTTGTACAAGAACGCGTTTTACAGGTCTGTGTCTGTGGGAACATTGGTATTGTTCAGGTTCAAAGATGGAAGTCATGTTTACGCATGATAATGGTGGTGGTTTGAATGTATATAGATTTGTCAGTTAAAATTTTAAAGCGATTAAAGGGTGTTCCGTTGTATGCTAAGTAGTAAGTATACTGGTTTTTGAAAGTGTGAGTGTAGGCTGAGGAATATCTGACGTCGAGCGGAAAACTAGCAGGGTAGATCAATGTTCGCATTAATTTGGTGGGCGTAAATTTTGACATTTCTATGTACCATGAAATGTATCAATGTTGAAGGGTGGCCAGGTATTTAGTTTTTGTTTTTGTCGCCCAGTTCTGCTGCGTTCGTTGCGACGGCCATTACGGAGTCTTTGAGATTTGGATTGGAAACTATGCCTTACAATGCGGAAAAATTAGACGCTCCTGAACATGATGAACACGAACATGAGTTGTTTTACGCTTCAAGGATGGTTTTTAGGGAGATCTTTTGCTGTCAGATTGATCAGTGGACAGCAGTGCTTGTTTTACAGTTGATTATTCTTTTTAATATTCACTGTTCCTAAACAACAAAATCTTTGCGTTTAGATTCGATTGGCTATGGATGGGAAAACTGAGTAGAACCTATCCGTACCAGATGGCCAAGTTGACCGTCGTAGGCGCTACCTACAGTGCATTCGCTCAACACACAGGAGTTGCTATGATAGCTTTCAACCGATGCTGCGGATTGGTGGAGAGGCTGAACTATGTTTGGACTAAGCGCTTCACTTTGCTTATGATTGCACTGCTGTGGATCGGCCCAGCCCTCATTGTCCTTCCATTGTTCGCGCAACAGTTTTACCTACCAATTGACAATGAGACCGGAAAAGTTGGGAGTCCTCTGTTTGTCTGCACACCGTGTCAGGTGCGTAGTGTACTGCAATACTGTCAAGTCCTTTTTAATGATGCGTGTTTGAGCTGGTGTACACAGGAGCGTTGTTTCTCTACAACTGGGTCATTAATCTTAGCTCAGCTACATTCTATGTGGTATCGTTCTGTGCCGCCCGGAAGGCAGTAGCCATGCAGCCATCAGCTGGGAGTGCGCAGACTGAAAGGTAGAAGTTTGGTTTTATTCAAAAGTTTTGTGGGTAAATAACATTTAATAGTGATGTAAAATTATGGAATTTCAATCTCAATTGAATTACAATTAAATTATAGACTCGGTTTTTAATTTCAATTAAATTAAATTAGATTAATTCAAATTGTTTTGCACTATTTTAAGAGTCAGTGTCTGAATCGATCGAGTCTTGGCCCTTTGCCCTATTCAGACCCAAAATTGAAAGTTTGGCGTAGAGGGCTGTAAGTTGGCACACTAATACTACTTGATGAGTTATTCAACTGCTGCTGAGGAATTCCCAATTCGACGCTCCACGCTCGAGATATAAGCCCGCGAAAATCGGCTTGCTTAACTATGGGACGAAAATTTCCAACTTGAATTTCTTTCTTACTGACAAGGGTTGGGACTTAAAAATTGGGGCTTTTAGGTAACTTTTCGAGTAGATTAAGAATCTTTAGTCCAAAATTGTTTTAGATGAAAAAAATTTTTTTCGCCCCCCCTTTGGAGCCCCCCAGCTCGACTGGAACCCCCCTTAGATGCACTTTTTTATTTTAGAATTTCGTAGCGCTATTCAGGAGCTACATTTTGGTATAAAATATTCAAGATTTGAGAGGTAGGTTTTTGAGAAAATTCACTTTGAATGTCCAAAACCTGAAAAAATCGCCACCTTTCAGTGTGCTCGGAAATGTCGCAAACGATTCCTAGCCTTTAAATCGTAACTGAGACCTAGAAACTGGGGCTTTTAGCTAACTTTTCGAGTAGATTAAGAATTTTCAGTCCAAAATTGTTTTCGATGAAAAAAATTTTTTCGCCCCCCTTTGGAGCCCCCCAACTCGACTGGAACCCCCCTAGATGCATTTTTTTATTTTAGAATTTAGTAGCGCTATTCAAGACCTACACTTTGGTATAAAATATTCAAGATTTGAGAGGTAGGTTTTCGAGAAAATTGACTTTGAATGTACAAAAACCTGCTTTTTTTGTCCCTATTGTCTCCGAGTTTGTTCATTCAAAGTCAATTTTCTCGAAAACCTACCTCTCAAATCTTGAATATTTTATACCAAAATGTAGCTCTTGAATAGCGCTACCAAATTCTAAAATAAAAAAATGCGTCTAGAGGGGGTTCCAGTCGAGCTGTGGGGCTCCAAAGGGGGGCGAAAAAATTTTTTTCCATAGAAAACAATTTTGGACTGAAAATTCTTAATCTACTCGAAAAGTTAGCTAAAAGCCCCAATTTTTAGGTCTCAGTTACGATTTAAAGGCTAGGAATCGTTTGCGACATTTCCGAGCACACTGAAAGGTGGCGATTTTTTCAGGTTTTGGACATTCAAAGTGAATTTTCTCAAAAACCTACCTCTCAAATCTTGAATGTTTTATACCAAAATGTAGGTCTTGAATAGCGCTACGAAATTCTAAAATAAAAAAGTGCATCTAGGGGGGGGGGGTTCCAGTCGAGCTGGGAGGCTCCAAAGGGGGGCGAGAAAAAATTTTTTCATCGAAAACAATTTTGGACTAAAGATTCTTAATCTACTCGAAAAGTTACCTAAAAGCCCCAATTTTTAAGTCCCAACCCTTGTCAGTAAGAAAGAAATTGAAGTTGGCAATTTTCGTCCCATAGTTAAGCAAGCCGATTTTCGCGGGCTTATATCTCGAGCGTGGAGCGTCGAATTGGGAATTCCTCAGCAGCAGTTGAATAACTCATCAAGTAGTATTAGTTTGCCAACTTACAGCCTTCTACGCCAAACTTTCAATTTTGGGTCTGAATACCAAGACTCGATCGAATCAGACACTGACTCTTAAATTACAATTTTATTTTCAATTAAATTATTGAACCGTCGAAGATTTCAATTATGCAGATTTTATTGCATTATTTGTTCGATTTTTTTAAAATAATGGCGAATTTCTGCTGCTAAAAGACAGTGGCGCGGCGTGCCCAGAAGTTGAAAACAACGTCCATATAACAGTTTGGAGGCACCTGATTGGGCAGCAGTAGAGCAGCAGCAGGGAGTTAAAATTTTAAAAAATCACCTTTTAAAAAGCATAGAAAAGGCATTGGGGGTAGGAGGATGTACAACAGTACGTACGTAGTTCATTTCAGTATCAGAACACACAATCGTTTTTGTCATTTTTGACCAAAATCTCTTTGTACCACCGTCGTATGGGAGTGTACACTGTACACCCGCCATATACGCCCAGAAGTCACTGTTTTAACTTTTATGAACTATGAAGTGAAAAGCAGAAAGCAAAACGTTACAACTCAAAACCAAGTCAACATAAAATAGATGACAAAGCGTAATAGGTTTTTGTTTGAAGTCATTTGCTCCTCTCAGAGTTACGCATTTGCTTACATTCACCATAGGAAATGCATAATTGAAAAAATAATTGAAATTCCAGGAGAATTTTAATTAAATTACATTTGAATTATGGCCCGAACTTAGAATTTCAATCAATTAATTGAATTGAAATTAAAAACGGACCAGTTATGCTAATTTCAACTACAATTACGGGCGATTTCCACTTATAAGACCACCCTAGTTAGAAGACCATGGTCTTATAATAGGTTTTTGTTTCCAGTTATAAGACCATGGTCTTCTAATAGGTGGTCAGAAAACTGGGTTCATTGACACCCATTTTCCAGTTAAAAGACCATGGTCTTAGTTAAATTAACCGATTTTAGCACAAAATTATCTGTTTTTAAACTATACAAAAGCTGTGCATCGTGAAAAAACAAAGGCAGAAGTATATAATATAGGTAAAACATGATTCTGATTTTTGTTTTGAACACAATGCGGTACCTGCTACGCTTCAACACTACATTTCTTTTTGTAATGTCAAGTTAAGTTCTACAAGTCAAGCGTAAAATGGTGTGGCATGTCTGGAACAACAATGTAGGTGAAAAACAAATTCAACTTTTGGCCAAAAACCCTTGTTTGCAGTGAAATAACATTTTCCAGTTAGAAGACCATGGTCTTCAAAAGGGCGCCAAAAAGTGACCCTAAATTTGGGCATTTTCCAGTTATAAGACCAGGTCTTATAAGTGGAAAACTCCGGTAAATTAATTTTTACATCACTATACATACTGTAACATAGACACTTAACATTTATTCCACAAGTAGTACATAAGTCAATCAAATGCATACAAACTGCTTGCTTGCATAAATTGAAAATGGTTTAGGTACGATCTACGTTTCAGTATGGTTGGTGTTATTCTGTCAGCTTTGCTGTTAGTTTATGGAAGCAGCATACTCGGAATGATTCTACTCTGGAAAGGTAAGGCAACTGGCATTACATCTGCTGTGCTATTCTTATGTGAATAGAAGACAACTTTGTGTATCGCTTGAATCCTTGGCAGTTATGCACAAATAAGAACAGAGCTTCAGATCCAGGCTGGAGCATAGCAATGGTTGCCGTCTGGGGCTGGACAAAAGAGATATTGATTTGGTGCAACCCTTACTTGTGCGTAATACTGTCCCCAAGTGTCCGACGTCAAATGCTCTTGCTAGCTGGCCTGGTCCAACCTGAACAAGCTGCCCCAAAAACCTAAAACCCAAGACAAGATCATAAACCACCGTAAAAACAATTGACTTGATGAATGTAAAGTAAAGTTTCATTCATGTCTTTTGTCCACTCAAAGTGGCGTAGCTTACCGCTAGCTTTTGTTTTGTTTATTGCTTGCTAAAGTGTGATACACTCTGTTGGCATTACTGTACAGTGTACTACTCAGTGGCGTATCCAGGGGGGTGTATGGTGTAAACCCCCCGCTTTTGCGGTGAAGGTAGGAAGAAAAAGTCTGTCAAAAATATAAGAACTAATGAATTATGTGCTAGAACTGTCTATTTTGTGCTCAGAATGCCTTCTAAATGCGTTTTTGAAGGCCAAATTTTCAAAATTTTCTCGCCCTGGTCGGGCAGAAGCCCAATCAGGCCATTATAAACTACTAAAACTTGTAATTTCTATTAATTTTAAGCTCGGAATGCGTTTTAAACGCGTTTTTAAGGCTAATTTTGCTAAATTTTCTTACCCTGGTTTGGCAGCGGCCCAACCAGGCACTTTCAAAATTTTACACCCCCCTTTTCCAAAATCCTGGATACGCCTGATTTAGTTTAGATCAGTAGTAAGGGGCGGTACGCTGGCCGGGCAGTGACGTCATCTGACGTCTCTGCCTCTCCCAGCGATCTTAAGACAGTTTCTTAAGATTACGGTTTACTACGTCACAGAAAATTTCAAAATTACTTTTGCTCGGGTGGGTTTCGAACTTTGTACCTTTCGCTTTAGAGTCGCACGCTCTACCATCTGAGCCACACTATCAGTTAGAATTAAATGTCTAAAAGGTCTAGATATGTGTTGATGTTTGCCCCTCCAGCTCTGTCCTTCTTGCTCTGTCCCTCCAGCACTGCCCCTCCAGCTCTGCCCCTCCAGCTCTGTCCCTCCTTCTCTGTCCCTCCAGCTCTGCCCCTCCAGCACTGCCCCTCCAGCTCTGCCCCTCCAGTTCTGTCCCTCCAGCACTGCCCCTCCAGCTCTGCCCCTTCTGCTCTGCCCCTCCAGCTCTGCCCCTCCACCTCTGACACAGTCTTCTCCATTGTTTCAAAACCTGGAGTGGGAGTTTCGGAAAATTGATTTTTTTGTTTCTCAGAGTTTGAGTTGGGAAATTTGGTTGTGAAATTTGGTGGTTGAGAATTTGGTTGGGAAATTTGGTTGAGAATTTGGGTTTGATTTTGCCAGGAAAAATTGCCAGATTTCAACACTGCCCCCCTCAGAATTTGTGGGAGAAAGAACGTACTAACCGATTTCAGCTGACCCAACGAAATCACCGGTCGGACGCGAGACTAGTTCGGATTCAAATAGCACAAACCAGACCTCACGTCCTTCTGGTGGCCCTGAAGAGGGCCTTTGGGTTTATCGGTGCTGCTGTTTCAGGACAAAACGTCGAAGAGCGGTCGGAGAGCGCGTTCTACGTACTCGAGTTCTTCTGCTCGGCGCACTGCAGCGCGTAAGAAGCCGAGCGGACGACGGTGTTCATTTTTTTGTACGTTTTCGTTTCTCTAAACTTTTGCAGTCTCTGCCATTTTCAGGAAAACTTCCTTATCTGCAGCCTTCAGGTCGAAATGTCAAAACACGTAAACGTGGGCAGACACACTTTCTAACTTTTCGGCAGAGATACGTCGCTACTGAACACGTACAAGCAGCTCAGCTGCGCGAAAGTAGGCCAACGCTGTGCCACTGTGGTGTAACCAGCCACCTCTACTTTGAACATCCAGGCAGGTAGGCCAAAATTGGCCCGCAGCCAGCTGGCGCATGATGTCACCGCTGCTTGCCCCTACACGTTCGCCTGCAGACGAACTAGAAGTGCATAAAACACACTCGCTAAGCATCTAACGCATTTTCTACCACCATGTCTTTTGAACATTGTGACTTTAGATTTTTAGCTTCGTTCTTTGTCCCTTCACCTGCCGTTGCACTGCCAGACGATCGAGGCGGCGCCGGCGGTCAGGTTGGGCGGTGAGTGCTGGGCAGTGGAGCTGCGAGAGGAGGCGCGTAAGAAGAAGACCAGAAAGAGGAAGCTCTGAGGAGCCCTCTATAAAATCCAATCCAACAGCCCTCTTCAGGGCTACCAGGCGGATTTTGGGTCTCATTTCTGACTTAACTAGGAGTGAGTCCATTATCTGTTTGGTAATTGTTGGGAGCACCGGTTGTGGTAAGTATCTGTTTATCTCTTCTGCTCTGGTGAGGAGCTACTTTTTATCTGTTTGTATTTCTTATTTCAGCAGTTACTGTTATTTTTGGTCAAAACTGTCTGGTGTTTACCCAATTTCTCAAGGTAAAGCTCAAATTCCTTTCACTATAAAAGCAGCAGTTTTAGAAAAAATCAGTCATTGTACGTTTTTGTCTGGTCGGGAATGGCGGCGCAAGATTTGTTTGTCGATCTTATGCTGAGTGACGAGGAGGAGGAAAAAACAGCCAAACTTGACGACAGTAAAGAGCAAAAAATCGAATTGAGTGCTATGAAGGAAAAAACCGAGTTTACAGGAAAGAAGGACGGCAAAGTGCTTAAGAAGCCGATGTGTGGCAAGCGCACTAAGAAGCGGGTGTTTCACGTGCCGCGCAAAGATGGACACTGTTGTGTGATCAAAATTTTCCTGTAGTAAGTATAATAAATTTTATTCTGTACACAGTGGCGCGCAGGCCATATCATTTTTTGAATAGACATTCGGCGTATACGTTTCGTATCTTGGCGTTCACCTCGACGCAGCTGTCACACAGCGGGAATTGCACGATCAGTTTTCCGTCCAGCTTCAGAGTCGGCATGGTTCTGGAAAGTTTGAAACACGGTTCGCACATGTAGGCTGAATAGGAAAGAAGAGGGTGTATTACTTTGAGCGATTCCAACGAAGCCGGTGCAGACAGCGTCGGTTTTGGTAGAGGTATCAGCTTTGTTTCTCTGCGCGGTTCCTCGGGGCGTTGCAGTTTCGGCAGAGGCGGTTGATCCCAGCGGGTTTTTCTCGGCGTCTGAGGCGTTGGAGGGGGTCGTTTAGCCATTTCACCATCGACGTGCTGTGGAGGGTTGGCCAGCAGAGCCTGGCGTTCGGCGATTCGTTTCTTCACCAGTTCCAGGTCCAGCGGCGGCTCCCATCGGCGGCGGTGCGCAATGCCCCTCAAGTGATTGACCAGGTTGCCGCGAGCGTTGAAGGTCCGGTTGCAGGGTTTGCAGTACCGGTTGTCGTAGTCCTTCATCGTCATTCCATCGCGATCCAAGAGCTGCTGCAGAGACAAACGAGCCGCCATCTCACACCAGTACACAGTGAACAATGAACAGAAGCTGAAAAATTCGGCTATAAGTAACTTTTAGTAGCTCATCTGCATACGAACTCTGATGACGTCATCAATCTTAAGGCAAACTTGGTCTTCAGGTGAACTTGGTATGCATACGAACTCTCTATAAAGGGGGCCGAAGTGGGAGCAAACTCATTCCTAAGGGATTGCTTGTTATTGGAATGTCGCTTTTGGAA